>BMAO01010855.1:0-17937 GCA_019973975.1 Trichonephila clavata
ATTATTAACCTTTTACACGCCAATGTTCCAATATTGGAACATCAACTTTGAAATTTTCTGAAAAATTCAATTGTATTCATATTGTTTCATAAAAATTATTCTGAAGACAAAAAGTATGGATTAATTTTTTGAAGTTGAAGTATTGTTGCTAAAGTAAATAGTCTCTCTGAGAAAAAGTTCTAAATAATGCGTTTTTTCTACTTTTAATCGGGCAAAATTCAAAATTTCATATAAAATTCAAAATTTAAAAAATATTTTTATTATTTGGTAAAAGTAATTAAAAAGGACCATTTTAACTATAGACTGCAAGATATCATAAAAAATATCGTTATTTTTTTTACTATCGGTTTTGAAATTTCAATGTTCCAAAAATGGAACATTGGCGTGTAAAGGTATACTTTTTCACACAATGCAGTTATGTTTACAGTTCACATAAGAGTGGGAAAAGGTTTCTGAACGCTAAAAACTTATAGTATGTGTCGGAAGAAAATATTTATGACTTGACTTTCCTTTCGGCTCCCTCTCTCAACTCCCCTTTCAACCTTCTCTGGACAATCTCAAGTGAATTTCTCAGCTGCAGCAAAAGTAACTACCACGTGCATTTGTTGATAGTTAGATGTAACGTATGTCTCATATGGTGAAGAACGTCACATAATAAGTCTTATATTATTTTGTGTTTAGTCAGTTAGTGAATATCCATTACGCTGATAAAATGACGCATTCATAGACATTCCGGACTGTAGAAGAGGCTTTGGAATTTTTTTATACACAATCAGATGAGAAGAACCTATTAATATTTGTCAGTTTCCCCTAGAAGAAAGTGGGTGATTTACTGACGAGGAAGATATCGATGAAGATACTTTTCAGTCTGTTCTACCAGTAGATGTTTGTTGCAAAATCGAAATTTCTGCAAGCATAGATGATGATGAAATACCTCCTGTATGTCGGAAAAGCACAACGAAAAAATGCCTCAAGTGCGAAAAACGATTGCTTGAGAAATGTTTTCCTAGCTATAGGTACATGGATAATAAAAATAGCTTAGGACATAAAAAAACACATATAAGAAAAAAAAAAACTATAACATATTTTGTCTTTATTTCTCATTTTAAAGAATTTTGGTGCCTGTATTGTTCTAGTTTTTTTTTTTTAGTTTATTATACTATAGCTTTGAGAATTTTGATATGAAGGTTATTTGTTTATTTCTTTGTCCTACTGATGTTTTCCTTTATTGTTTCTAATAAGTGATTGTAATTTTCTAAAATGTATAAATTCCTGTGTGTAAATTATATTTTCAACTTAATTTGCTTTATTTTAGAATTATATTTAAAAGTTTACTTCAGATGTGGCCCAAACAGGGGACACCCATCGGGGAACCTGCCCCCCCCCCCATCGCGGTACATTTAAAAACCATGCAGGGAAAAAATAATAGATTTCTCTCGTTCACACGCAAACTTTTAGTTCTTTTCCCCCATTTTAATTTTAGATTTTTTTAGGCCCATTTCATTTGTTTGGCGGGTATCATGCCCCTCCCCCCTACAACGGGGGGGGGAGAATGATGAAATCCAGTTGGGAAATGTTTAATGACACCTATTGTTAAGATACTACTTCTTAAAAATGTATATAATAACTGATTTTTGAATTTAAATGTCATTGGTCGTACTCTTAAAAAACATGTCAAAAAACTTAATGGTACCCGCCAATGTTCCATTTTTGAAACATGCTAAAAATCTTTAAAAAAAATTTTTTTTTCAATTTTTTTTTCTTTTATAGATCTTATGTTTCAATTTTAATTCGATTTTTATCAAAATTTGGTTTATGTTACCTTTCAATCATAGCGCGGCGTTTAAAAGGTTAATTACTTCCTCAATTCTTATCAATAGCCATTTGATTCATGTAATGTAATCATTTCCGACTAATAACAATTATTTTACTTCAATTCTCTTAGAGAACAGTCTTTTAACATGCGGCATTAACTTTCTAAGACTTTGGATTCTAAATCGATGCCGCGACATATAATCAAGAAAATAGATTAAAACTTTTTAGTTTTTTAAGTAAAGCATGAAAAAAATTTAAAAAAATAAAGTTTAATAAACTAGACAATACGTCACTGAAGAAACGTGTTAAAAATTGTCTTTGTATTTATCTTGAAATGACTGATACTACATTCATTAAGGTGCTGACGATAAATAAAACTGTGGATAAATTTTGATTTAAATTTTATGATTGAAAATTTGTCCTATGAAAATCAGTAATTGTAAAAGTGTTCAATTAAGTACTTAAATTTTTATAATGTGTTCTTTTATTGCTATCTTTTGTATGAAATTAACCCTAATGATGTTATAAAGCATGACTTGGAACAATACAATTTGATAAAATATAAGAGTAATAATGAAATTTACTCAAAAATTGTGGTTTAACGCTTAATAAGTATACATCACTTAAAAACAGTCAATATTTGACCATAAACGTTTATTTCAACGAGGTTGAAATCAGATTAGAAATACTAGGATTACTAAGATTTAATTTAGGAAGGTTAGTGAAATTTTTTCTGCAAAAGCTGCGTTAAAGCAGTATATATAGGCTATATTAAAGGAATTCGGATTCACAACTGATAAGCACATAGTTGTTTGTGGTGCTGATGATGTGAGTATAATGGAAAAATACTGAATTGTGAGCACCAGCAAAGCTATGCACACCTGGTAGAGCATAATTATCAACTGGACTTAGGTAAAAGTATAGCGGAAATATAAAATTATCTCATTGAAAGAAAAATATATTGAAAAAAGTGATGAATTATTCTATAAGATTGGATCATAACATTAAATTTAGAATTTGAAGGCTGCATAGGAATAAATGCTATGTTCCATATTATTTACAAGAAAAAAAATAATATGGCTAATAAAAATGAAACTGAAAAATATAAGAGATATAGTAGAACTATTTAAAAAATCAAATCACCCCTAAAAATTAATATTTCAGAAAAAATATTTTAAAGAAGTGGTTGATTAAAAAGATAATTTGTTCTGACATCAAATCTAGGCGAAAAAACTGGATTTTCAATTATGAAATAATTAATTTCAAAAGCATCATTTGATACAGAAGAATATGGTATGAACTCTAACTACAATTTCTAAAGGCTCAAAGCCATGCAATTTGGCCTGAAAATCTACACAATTGAAACGCAAACTTTCTAACTGCAGAAGAAATATTGGCTTTCATTATTGTAGAGTTGACCGAATAAAACTCGAAATTTTCTAAGAAAATGAAAGGTACTGTGGGGAAAATAATAATAATAATAATGCTTTGTTTTTCTTTTAAGCAAACAAACAAAGAAAATGAGTAATTTAAAAATAATTTACAAAAAAAAGTATTTAGATATTCATTTTAACATTTAAAAAATTATTACATTTAAAAGGAATGAAAAATAATTAAGTATCACGATTTTTTTTTAACGTTTAGCTGTCGAAATCGCTTTAAATCGATATCAAAGAACAAAAACAACTTGCAATCACGGTGCTAAAAATAGTTGCTAAAGAATTTGTAAAGATCAAGTATACCAATTTATTTAAGAAAAAAACTAGGAATTTTCTTTAAATATACCTATGATATAATGGAAATATGTCTAATGGAACTGATCTCGACTTCTTTTTTTATCAGTATTATGACACGTTTGCTCTCTTTTAAAGTAATTCAAATAAAATAAAATACAACTTAACAATTAAAAAAAAAGCTTAAAATTAAAAAAAAAATAGAAACAAAAATTAAAAGTTTTGAATCAATACAATTAAAAAAACTGTACTCATACATATAATGTATGAAAAAGTATGAGAATAACTGCTGAAGAATATTCGACAATCTACACGTGAGAGGAATTACTTAACTTTTTATGGAAGTTATTTTCAAAAGCTTTTGGAGAACACTTGCTGAAAGACACGAGACACGCTTAGAAAGGAAAGTTAGATTAAAAAAATATGCTGCTCGTATCATATTGAATTTCTTATTGAATTGGTGACATTGTAATGTACGAAAAATTTAATAATCCAAATCGTTTAGAAAGTTGTGCTCAGTTTTCTTCTTCTTAGGATATGGTTTAAA
This sequence comes from Trichonephila clavata, assembly GCA_019973975.1. Classification (NCBI taxonomy): domain Eukaryota; kingdom Metazoa; phylum Arthropoda; class Arachnida; order Araneae; family Nephilidae; genus Trichonephila; species Trichonephila clavata. The sequence goes on from BMAO01010855.1 coordinate 4,096, forward strand.
AACTTTTCGATACCAATTACGAAAAACTAAAATAAAAAAACCGTTTTTTCTCAAATCTCTACTGAAAAGAATACAGAAGTTATTTCTCTATTGTTCAGAACAACTACATAGGCAAATGTTTGACCTTACAGTATGAGGCTCGTTAAAATTAAACGGCTAATTCCTAAGACCTCATGTTTGCGATTGAATGGCTGCAGGTCTCTTATTTTGACATGCTATTTTGTTCTATTTCTTTATTTATTGTTTAACTCTAATAGAGAGCTATGGTACTTTAGTATACAATAAATTTTTATGCAGAAACATATATATCCGTATCAATGTATGTGTTTCGTAAATAAATCTCTTAACTTTTGAAAAAATAAATAATTATTAAAAATATATATATATAAATATTTTTTAAAAATTGATTCAAATAATAATGTTTATAAAAAAGTGAGACTAGAATAATTGCAAATAATTATTTTATTTCACAATCTATAGATTAGTTTTTACATTTTTTTAAATTTAATATTTTTAGACAAATTAAAAAATAAAATTTTCGGAAGGCTTTCCAAGAGTAAGTTTTCTGTTTATCCAAAGAAACCAGCAATACCGCTTGCAGCAGCATCCAATCCGTTTGCGAATGTATTAAAAATAGCTTTTGAAAAAAATAATAAGCGAATGTTAAAAATAAGAATCACATTCAGTAATTAAATTATTTCACATTCACATTAAATCAATTTTCTGCTTAGAAAAGTTGTGAAGTATTTTTAAAATAGACAAGCTTTATACGGTATAATTTAGAAGTAGCTGCCCCTTTTTCACATTCCTTCTATAATAATTATTTCAGATAAGAGCACTCCAGCGAATAAAAACGCTATAAATACATTATATATATATGTATATATATATAAATTTAAAATAATTATTGAAATATTGAATTAAAATATTAAACTAAAAAGGTAAAAATTAACTCTCTCTCCCTGTATATTTCCGAAAGAACTTAAAATGAATTCAAAAGCATAAAATAAACCGTACTTGGTTTGAAAATTATAAAAGAAAACACGTTTTTTTTAAAATGTTTAAAAATATGTTACATTCCATAATTACAAAATTATGAAAATCCTAAAAATTTTTAAAAAATTATATTGCAAAAAATTCTTATGATTAGAACATTTACGAAAAGTACAACTGCATATGTGATTATATTGGGGCTAGATAATTTTTATTCATGTTATTGTGAATATTCAAGTTGATTCTAGAATAATCTAGGTTTTTAAATGGTAGGTTAGATGGAATAAGGAAAAACTGTCTCTAGTGAAAAATCATGAAAGTTCAAGATAATTCACGAAGTTTTCAACCCCTTTTCGCATGTGTCGTATGTGTTGAATTTGCAATCATGCGCTACATTTTACTTAATATCCCCATTTGGTTGCGATAATTTGTAAGTACCTTATTATTAAATAATATTCCCACTTTTAATATCTCTATAAATATATAGACATGCGTATGAACGTGTGATTCGTCCATTTAAAGAGGAATCCAAAACATAAATTTAATTTTAATGAATGATATTTTTTTCTATTTATTCTTTAAATTATTATTTTTAATTTCCTTTGTGAAGTTATAACTAGTACAATTGAAATATACAGGTAAAGAAAAAAAAATAGGAACACCCATTCAAAATGAGTCATCTTTCATCCGTTAAGTAAACGAAAACCATGTATCGCAACAGCATGCCAGCTAATGATGGTGAAAGTGTAGGCATCTGATAAGCATTTGGCAGTGTGAAAGTTGCATAAAAATTTTGTTCTTTGCATGGCGTTATTATACCCGACCTCTCGGACGTGCAAAGAGGCAAGGTAATTGGAGTTCGTCTAGCTGGAGCGTCCTTGTCCAGAACAGCCAACCTTGTGGGTGCTTCAGAGTCTATCTCTGCGTGAATGTCATGTTTTCCTAGCGGACAACATCCTTGTTCGTGGTCTCACAGTTGTCAAATATGGGTAAATGGGCAAGCTGATGAAGTAATATATCTAACAAGGTATCCCCAATCACTTGAAATGAATATTATTGAGATTTCATGGAGGTTTTTAGAGAACAAACTCAATGCTCGGTTTCCTTCTTTACGCATATAATCAGAACTTGAGACTGCCTTGCACGAGGAATAAGTGCGAAATCCGAAGTACTGTGTTCCAGATTTTTACTTGTCAATGTCCCTTTTTGAATGAAGAATGCCATTCAGACCAATTGTACACAAACCGTTAGTAACAAAATCTTTCATTTTGTCATTAAATTATTTATATTATTTGTCCACCTATGTATGTGTGTTGTACAATATATAGAAATATTTGTGGGGTTATAAATAGTGTTATATTCATTCCTAAAATAATGTCGGGTATTGGAAAAAGTTTAGGTGAATCCTTTTACACAATAAATGAGTCTTCTAATTATCTCAACTGAGCTAGTTTAGAGCTGGAACACTTAAATGAAAGGAACCTGATGCTTAAATTAATCTAAAATAAATGCAGATTACTAGAGCAGATAACATTTCTGTTTATTATTGTGACTTTTCTGTTTACTAAAAAATTTATTGAAGCAATATGTTAAAAAGAAGAAAAAGGCTTACTTCCACTCGAAGAGTCATCTTCATAATATTCAGGTTGTTCTGTGAATAATGTAAGAAAATTATACTATAACTTGACTGATTATCTTATATGAAAACATCATTTCTATCTATGAATGTAAATTTTCATTAATGAACAATAAATGTATAAGTAGAAGTTCTACAAGATTTCTTACTCTGAACTTTGTAGTCTGTAATATAAAAAAAATATTCATATTAATATCGATTAAGCACACACATACAGCGAGTTTGCTTCATGTGAAAAAAATATAATATTCATGGGAATAAATATTTAAACATGTTTTTAAACATAAAAATGAAATAAATACCTCATTAAATTGTAATAAAATATAAAGTAACAATATTTAACTTACAGAATCTGAAAGATACTTTTTGTATTTTTAAACTTAATGAGTGTTTCTGATGAGGTCATACCTATTTATTTTGACCCTAGTTTGTGTTTTTCTTTCATATAAATATTAAATTTAACACAGATTTATTGAATCTTTCAATTGAAATTTTGCGAATCTTTGAAGCATTTGATACTTTTACTTCGAGTTATATGAATGTAAGTCTGTGGATTTTTTAATCATTCTTTTTATTATCCATAATGGACATCATAAAAGGATACTTAATATAAATATCGTACTAAAACAATTTTAGAAAATAGGTTTCAATTTCTTGTAATATCCAGAATACTATTTTTAGATATTTTTAATTAAATACGTGAATAAACTATTTAGTAGAGAAAAAAATTTACTCTTAACTTTGTTATAAATTGCTTAAAAAGAAATTATTTTTTAAATATATAGATCATTTCGTATTATGATTATTTCTAAAAATTCATTGAATACTTACGGTGCGTACCCGCCATAACTGAAAGAAAAAATTTTTCATGTCAGAAAAATATTCGATTAACAATGTTTACGGAAAATTTGATAAAGTTTTAAACCAAGTAAGTTTAAAATTACAAGTCTGGCTTAGAGTAAAAACTTTAGTTTGCAGTTCTACTAAAAGGGAAGCGAGATTGTGGATTTTCTATATTTTAACTCCTATTAAGATTGGAGGAGAAAGATATGTATCTGGCATTGAAATTTTTGTAAAAAAAATGCATGTGACATTAAACATTTTAAAACATTTAACGTTAAACATTTTTAAGGCAATTCGTAATCTATACTTATAAAAGGAAGAGTTTTTGTGTGTGTTTTACCTGTTCTGGCCAAACTAAGCAATCCAGAAGTATAAAACTTGGCACATAAATACTATGAGTCATAAGGCTAACTTATTAAAGGCTAAGTTAAATACACTACAAAGAATGTTTTTTTGAAATTCACTTTAGATTTTTTTTAAAATTCAATTTTTAAGCTATTTTCCAGCTAAATGGAGATATAACGTCATCACACGTGTCAAATCTTATCTGCAAAAATTAAGGTTTCGAGCAGTTTTCTGGGAGATAGTAGCACATTTTAGTTTAAACATATTTATTTATGGTTGTGTTTATTCGTTTTTTAAAACTTTTTGTGGTGGAATTACATTTGTTTTTTGAATAAATTGATCATTAAAAATATTCTTTCTAAATTTTGTTTTTCGGTTTGGCAACACCGCAACATTGTGTTTTTTATTTTAAACGTATTCTATCCTTTTCCGTAATTTCAAGTAAGAAGGTTGTGGTTTTGCAACTGCTTTTTCAGACAAATGAGGCATTCTATACGGATTTGAGTGGGCAAGATGTTACCGTTAAAATGTCCTGATATTCTGCCGATGATTTAGTTCCAAGCTTAACTTACTTGGCACCGACAACCGTCTGTTTCGTGATATCAACATCATATGCATTGTAGCCGGCCGACGGGATTGGGTGATACTTAAGTCTAGCTACAGCATTAAAGTTATGTATCTGTAGAGTTTTGTTTAGGATTATTTCTTATATCCTCTTGTAGTTTGTAATAATGCATGTTGATTGCGTAATGGAGCAACTACCAATCTTGCGAGGCTTAATGTTATTAAAGCTAATATTTTTTTATTGCGCTGGACACTTTTAAAGATATTTACTTTCATAAAATGTTCTATTTCATTTTATACTATTGATTAATCTTAGCTATACTATGAACATCAAGAAAGCCTGATTACACTTTTAAAACCTTTTTGCTGCATCTGAAAATTTTTTGTTTTCCCCATGTTGTTTATTAACTTTGTTATTTTTAAAGAATTAAAAATACATAAAAATTTGTATAAATTTTGGTACTAAACAGTTGTAAGAACCTTGGGTTTGCAGTTGCTTTTCCTTGATCTCTCAAATCTGAATGTTGGTGATATTATCAATCTATTGTTGTGCTTGATCTACAATTCATTTGATGTTGATATCACGGCAGACAGAAGGTCTTCGGCCCTAAAGTAAGTAAAGCGTAGAACTAAATCATCGCCTGAATATCAGTACGTCTTGTCTACTTCCATTCGAATAACAGGACCATTAGTCTAAGAAAAGCTGTTCCTATGACGTTTCCTTTGGTTGAAAAACAAAAAGTGATAACTGCGTATTATCGCAACTTATTGGGGACACTATATGAAATGAAGGAACTATGGTTGCCAATTCAGCGCGTACGATACAAAGGAAATTCGGGTTGCCTGCTTGATGAGTTACTTATAGAGTTGGCGATCTTTGCGATAATATGTAAGTACCGAAAAATGTTATTGCTTTTCTTCCTTTATCGGCAAATTCCATGTTTCAACTATGTAGCAAAACAGTACAAAAATCTAGCTTATAACGAAAAGAAAAGGTACTGACGTATTATCGCAACAATCTCCGACGTTATTAATAACTCAGCAACCCCTGTTTCGTGTGTGTCATACCCGCTTAATTGGCAGCCACGTGCTTCATTTCATGTAATGTCGCCAATAGACTGCGATAATATGTAAGTACCAAAGGAAATGTCACTCCATTCAAACTAATTAAGATTATTAGATTGCCAATATTGTGATTTAAGTTAGAATTTTTGGTATATATATATTATATATATATATATATATATATATATATATTAGCGTCGTCGGTTTTATGCAAGGCCGTTTTTTATTTTAACTCTCAATAAATTTATGGATCTGTTTTATAATACTACATGTTAATTGCGTAATAGAACAACTTTCTTTCTTGCATGGCTTAACGTAATTACTGTACTGGCTACTTTTAAAGATATTTTCATACCATCCGATATCCTATTTAATTTTATATTCATGACTCGTCATAGCTTTACTATAAGCTTTAAGAAGGCCTGAGGGAACTCTCTTTAAACATTTAAGCTGTATCTGAAATTTTTCTGCTTCATTCATGTTGGTCACTAACTTTATGTTGACTTTTAAAGAGTCGACTTTGCGAAATTTTTTTACATATTTTGGTATTTACCAATTGTAAGGATCTCAGGTTTGCGGTTCTCGCAAAACTGAACGTTAGTGGTACTATCATTCTACGGTTGTACTTAGACTACAGTCCACATCTGATGTTGATATCACAAAACCCATGCCATTAATAAGTATAGCGTAAAACTAAGTCATCACCTGAATATCGGTACATTTTAGCAGTACTTCTTGCTTACTTCGAACTGCATAGCATGATTATTTGGTCAAAAAAAAAGGACTTATGTATTATCGCAACCTATTGGCGGCAATATATAAAGCGAAGCATATGGTTGTCAATTCGGTGCAAACGACACATAGGAAATTTCGGTTTTCGACTTGGAGTGTTTTTAATACAGTTGGCAATTGTTGCAATAATGCATATGTACCGAAAAATCTTTGTATGACATTTCGGTTCTTACATATTATTTCAACTTATTGGCGACATTACATAAAACGAAGGACATGCTTGCCACAATTTAGTGCATACAACACATGCGAAATCCACGTTGCCAACTTGGCGAATTATTTTGAATGTTTGCATTGGTGCGATAAAACGTAAATACCAACATTTAATGTTGTTTTCGTTGCTTATGCCACCTGTCTGACGTAGTCAGATCGAGGCCCACGAAATTCATCATGGTAACGGGCTAGAGATACGTCTGTCATTAGCCTAAGCTTTGAGCCCATGAAGGTGACAGCACGATTTTTCTCACGATAGATGGTGACACCATTCGGACCCACTGATTTAACGAGAACGTACTCCGTGTGTACTCGGCGAGTATTTGATGGCATCGGGCATCGAACCAGGCCTTTCGGTCTGGCGTCCGATGCTCTAAACACTAGGCTACCCACGGCCCCAACTAACATTTAATTCCACTGAAAAATAAAAAGGGTACTGCTTTTCCTGATACTTATGTATTAGAGTCACTGCAGACAAAATGGCACTTTTTTCACCAAAATGTGACTTTTTTTCATATAAAACACATAAGAATCTGTTGCTTTGATATTGTTGTGCAAACTTGTCTATGGTGATGCTAATACTTAAGTAACCTTTTACTTTATTGGCAAATTCCATGTTTTTCCATTGTAACGAAAAAGTAGAAAAATTTACTATGGAAACTGACACTCAATTAAAACTAATTGGAATCAACAGATTGTCAATACTGTAACTTAAGTTAGAATTTCTGTTTACGTATAAGAGTTTTTGACATGCTTTTTTTTGTTCTGAGCTGCTTATGGTAGTTTCATAGACCTTAATTTATCTATTTAAAGTAGCATTTTGGTTTGAATTAATATTGTAATTTCTACTATATATATGGTTGCTTTTATTTTTATTGGTTTATTTTATTTCTTTTTCAATTTTGAATATTTAAGATTTTCTGTTATATGTTTTTTTTTCAAAACTGCTTCTGGCAATTTCATCAATATTAGGGACTTTTCAGTTTTATATAAACTTTTAATTTAAATTATTATTATAATTCCTGTTTCAGTGTCACAGTTTTATATTTTCTAAACTATCCTTTCCTTCCTTATCATTGTAGGTACAGTAATTAAGTAAAACAAAGGTCTCGAAAGTAAGTTTTTCAGCAGAAAAATAATTTGTTAGGCATTTTGTAAGCAGAATCTTAGTTGATGATTACTTATTCGTGACACAAATATCAAAGGTTTTTTTTTACAATCAATGAAACTACACTTTCACTTCTCTCCTTCTTTTATTCTCATATCATGTCCAATTGTTCGCGGAAAACAAAACAAAAAAAAGAACTTTTGTTAGAAAAACTATGGATGAAGACTGAAACTATGGATGCGATAAAATGCACATTGAAGGAATTTTCCTTCTCAGTATGTGTACAATCATGCTGATTGTATATATATACATGAATTGTATATTTTGTTAAGTATAAATGTTACATGTTTTACATATCTATGCCATTTTCTGTTGTTGAAAATAAAGATTATTGCTATTCTTCCTTCATTAGCATATTCAATGTTTTCTTCATTGTAGAAAAATATTGCTTAAAATATAACAGAATGAAAATGACGCTAAATTCAAACTAATTGCTATTAACACGTTGGAAATATTGTGAAGATATAATGTTCTTATATTTATGAGAAATCCGAACGTACCATGTTTTTTTTTTTGCATGTCACTGTTTTTGGCCTTATGGTGCTTATTTACCGATAACAACTCCTCTTTGTTTTAAATGAAAACAAATCAGAAATTTTTTTAACAAGTAGCTATTTGTTGAAACTATAATGGGGTGCACACTGAAACAATGTTCTCATATTTTCTTTTGGATTCCTTTGAACTCAATGTTGAGCAGAATTTTCGTCATGACTTAACTTTGATTCTGACAATCTTGTAAACAAGAAAACTGTATCATTTGTGATTAAAAAATGGTTTGTACAGAAATAAAAGGTCACCTTGAAAAGAGTATCTCAAATTTCCATCAGGATTTCTATAAAATTCAGTGTTGAAGTGATTTGACGTCTCATACCATCATGGTTTAACGTTGTTTCTGATAATCTGTTCCTCACATAGTTTCTTGGAGATCATATTCATATTTTATGTTATCATACTGTCTGTATATGATATGTATATTTCATTTATTACACCCATAGTTTCCATAGCAGAAATTTACTACTGCTATCACTTTTCTGTTATAATTATTTGCATTCATTTATATATATTTACCCATTAGCATGCTAATTTTCTCTCTTACATTGAAATATTTGTTTTTGTTAAATGATTACTTACTTTGAAGACAAATTGCAATTTGCTTAAAATTATTTATAATGTGAACATTCATTTGAAAAGAAATATTTGTAATTTTTAGTTATACTACTTTATATAGGGTTTTACTCTCCCTAAAAATATAATTGCTATAATAGGTGAATTTTACATTTTTAAAACTTAACCCGTGCGATGAATGGACATTTCAGCTAGTATTTCTATATGATAAAGGTCTTTGAAATCCTTGCACAGAAATATATATATCTTCCTCAATTTAGTCAAAGAAAAACCATTGTATACATGACTAACACTCATTTGATATTAACTATGGAATCTGAATCATCTCTAGACTTTATATGCAGATAGGTGTTTCAAGAATTGTTTAATAATATGATATTTGTGTCGTTACAAATTATAGCAACAATCACCAAGGTTCAAGATAGCTCGCCAAGTAGGCAACTCCTATTTCGCACGTATCCTAAGCACTGAAATTTTTTTTATACAATGAGGCTGCGGATTGGTATTTTTACCATTGTACACAGACCTGGTGCTTCCCCAGGAGCTGATTCACACTTTAATATGGCACCATATAGGCGATACCAATTACCGTACGTAATTTTGACGCTTAGTTTCTTTCCCAGAAGGAGGCACCTGAGCTCTGACGAGGTGAACCTGTATTAGGATTAAATTTTGCTGAGAATGCCCAAGGTTGGCAGACAGACACTGTAGGAATCTTTTACATGCCGTATAATCATACGACATGGCCGCTACCGATTTTCTGCATCACGAAAATCTACCGACTTGGGCTGGGGTCGAACCCGCAACCTTGTGCGCAGAAGGCCAGCGACAATCCAACCACGCCACCTAGCGTGTACATTGAATTGGCAATCCCGTGTTTTGTTTCATATATTGTCGCCAATAAGATGCAATAATACGTTAGTATGGATATTTCTACATAACTTGTCGATCATACTTTTCTTCAGCATAGCTTTACATTTACATAATAATACGGATTCAAATTACTGTACATATAAATATGCATACATATTTATTACTATAATATATTGTCTTCAGTTTCCTATAATTATGTAAGTTTTTTTATTGTTATTAAATACTGCACGAATAAAAAGTTAAGACATTTGATTGATATAGCGATTCAGAGAATTAAATATATCTCTTCTTCAAGTGTAGCATTGTTTCATACTTCTACCCATTGCGAAATTAATCTGATTACTAGAGTGGTGTGAAATTGAAAAAAAAAAATTGCTCTCAGAATTAAATTAACTTTCTTCTCTCTCTCTCTCTCATTGGTCTATGTTTTTAAATTAAGGAGTATATGCTCTTGATGATGCTCTATTTAAATCAATCATGGCTATTGATTTTGAATTTCCAAAAAAAGAAACAAATCGTGTTTGGTATTACATCTGAATAAAGTATATATTATGGGTCATAAAGTTAGCAAAAGACTCTCTTAATTTTTTGAGGCGATTATAAGTAAAACATTTTGGTATTTACGTATTACAGCAAACTATTGGCGACATTATATAAAATGAAGCACGTGGTTGTCAATTCAGCACTTGTGACATACGCGATATCCGTTTGCCAACTTGGCGAGTTATTAAAGAGTTGGTGAATGTTGCGATAACACGAAGTATACCTAATACTCTTTCATTAAATCTTTACGGATTGAAAAACGCGGGTAAAATACCACAAAATTATTTGAAGGTCTTATAACTAATCACATGACTTGATACTTTAGAAAATTAAAAAAAATATCAAATGTGTACAAATACTATACGTAAATGTTTCACTACTTGATCGAATTTTTGTAGTAAAAAATGTGTTTTTATAGAGTAAATAATTTAATAACTTCTTAAGACACGTTATAAAGCAACAAAATACATTTGAAAATATTTACCTGTTAAAAAAATTTAAATTTATTTATTCATTACGGAAGGAAAAATCCTGCAAACACCTATATTACTAATCATAGGTATTTAGTATTAAGCTCCGGTTTCCTAAATATATATATATATATGTTACAGTTATATCGGCATTCATGTTAGAAAAAAGCAACACATTGGTATAGTTATGTAATTTTATACCATAAATATTTTTTAAATATTGTAACTAAAATTTCAAAGATATATGTTTTTTTTCAGGGTAAAAAAACAAAGTTAAAAAGATATGAGTTGATAGAAAACTTACCCATGGCAAAGACAGCTACTAACAAAGCGATAAAAAATATTCCTTTCATTGTAATAGGATTCGGGATAATGATATCCTCCAAGTGTGCAGATGCTAAAGAGCTATGTTCTTATATAGCAAGAAACTTAATAGGATGAATTTTATGATGCATATAAACAGAAACAGGATGCATAAAATTTTAATCTTTGGAGAAATATATTATTCCTTAAAATCAAACGTAAAAAAGAAAACAAATATTATACGTTTTTTATCTAACAAAATGTATCATAATAAATCTTTTGCTTTTATAAATATTTCATGGAATTCTCCAACTTTATTACCGTCCTAATTTGACTATTTAAACCTGAACAAATAAATGTAAAATTTACTGTGAAGAGACATTATACGTAACAGTGTATTTGTAAAACGTTTCCGTAAAGACTGTTTGTTTCTTGTCTCATAAAAAACTGAAATTCAATCTTCTGATATCCTTTAATACAGTTTTAAAAAGATTTTTATTGGAAAAATTAAAGAAATAAAGTTTTTTGTAACTGTCCTCTATTAAAAGCATAAACTGTTTTTTTTTTACCTTTTCTCTAATTTAAATCATTGTGGAGCATAGAGAAAGATCATTCTATGGGCTCTAAAATATGTTTCCACAGTGTCAAATTGCTATAAAAGAACCATTGGGCTACTTTATACATTTATATCTTATCATTACTCGTAGATATGCTTTTACACATCCTGTTAAGGTAAGTTTAAATAATCAGTTTCAATGAATATTATTGCTTCGGTACCAATGAAATTGACATGAAAAATGTATATATAAACTGAAATTTATATTTTATGGTTATATATACGTGATAATTGACGCAGAATATAAAAAAGCAAATAAAAAAGTGACTATTCTTGAACGATGAGATATAATTTTGCTTTTTACACTTTTTTTCTGTAAAAATATATGTTAAATTTATTTGCATCTTTTAGATATATCTTTACTTATAGTCTCAAGTTTTATTTATTCATATTTTTTCAAACTGTGTCTATGTTGTACATCATAAGTAGCACTTGTTATTTTCTACTAGATCCTTAACATAAAATTTAACAATCTATACTAATATATTCTCACAATACTACTTATACTCTTTGATGTTTGATTTTATCTCACAAAGGGTTTCAAAAAATTGCTTCTAAATTAAATCATGAAAACATCATAATTTTTTTTTTATAAATTATGTTTTTTATATGCATGTACATTTAAGATTATTGAAATAAGGATCTTTATTATGGTGTATTAAAAATACTATATAACGTTGTATTAAATGTTGTTGGGCAGTGAGTTCCAAAACTCAGAATTAAGCATTTACGGATTGCAGAGAGGAAGAAGGTCATATTTATTCTAGAAATAATATGCACATGCGCACATGCAAACGCAGTTTCTATAAATGTCTCAAATTTCAAAAGTTTCCTTAAACTGGACACATTATTTCTAAAACAGCCAAAATAAAACTGTTTTTCTGTTTTCAATCATGAAAGTTTCGTATTTTTAGTAACAAGCTTCTCGCCACGCGCTACGAAGGGCATAACACATCTAAGTTATTTTTAAATACCTTTTATTGAGAAACCCATGAATACTAAAGCTTAAAAACTTTTTTTCTGTGCAATATAATTAATTTTTATTTATACTGAAGTGAGATATTTCAAATATATTGTTTATTTTTTTCAAACAATCTCTTAGGTATAATCACTATGATTTTTTTGTTACGATATCTGGTATCTAGCCAACTTTTTTGGGTATATCTCAGAAGGCTAACTCCAGCATATATTGTTAAACGTCAGAAAAATGCAGTAAAAAATGCAGATGCATTTATGTAGTAGTTTATGAGTAAAACGTACATATTTTAAGAACAACTTTTTGAGAACATTGCATTTTTAATATTAAATGTCACTTGATCACAAAAATTAAAAATTACATGTGTTTGTATCATATTATTAAGCATTAGTATCTTAATACATTTTAAGTAAAATAGGAAACAGATAATTCTTGGATTTTTCAGAAAATTCATTTTAGTTTTTGTCTAACAAAATATTTCGTAGCATTTGCATCAATTTTTGAAGACATTTTAGTTTTCATGCATTATACAAACATCAAAGTTTACCATAAAGCAATGTAAAAGTGTATAAAAAAGGTGTTAGTATGGATTTCTGATTGAGTTCGGGATTACATGATTATACGAAATTTCGAAAGTTTTCATTAGAATTTTTGTGTGCACATGCAGACACAGTTTTTAAAAGTTTAAAATTCAAAGTTTTCTCTGAACTAGACAAATGATTTCTTAAACCGCCAAAATAAAACTGTTTTTATGTTTTTAAACAAAAAAATTATGTATTTTTTGTATGTAACAAGCTCTCGCAAAGACAATACTCATCACATTTGATGCATCATCCCAAACTTTTTTTCTTAGAAACTGTTCAACATAAGGTCTCAAGAATTTGACTGTATATTAATTAGACATTTATATTCATACTGAAGTGAAATTTTATAAATTTATTAATTAGTTTTTTTCAAAGACAAACTTTTACTTACCCGAGCATTATTTTGAGTTTATTAAAAATAGTCACTTTTTGTTATGATCTTTGCTTTCTAGGGTGAAATTTTGAGGGAAAGAAATTTTTTAATAAACCATAAAACATTCCCTACCCCCCTGTTGTAAGCTTAGAGTAATTAAAAGCAGAATGATTTCATAAAATTAACAAACTTCTTTCCAAAAGTAGGTAATACTAATACTACTAATTCATAAAATAGAAAATATATTATATCACTAGAAAGGTCAGGAATTGGATGTTTTATAAATATGAACATCTCAAAATTGATAATCTGAAGACTTTTAGCCTACTGACTGATCCTAAGTATGGTTGTCTTCAATTA
>BMAO01010856.1:0-20674 GCA_019973975.1 Trichonephila clavata
CGCCGGAAACTTTTGAGAGGGACCGGAGCCTTTGTTATCCCTGCACCAATGGCGGGCTAGATGAGACCGAGATGCAGGGTGCAAAACCTTGAGGCCTACCAATGGAGGTTGATGAGGGGCGTGGAGTGGACCCACTCCTGGAATTTAAAAGGGTCGACCCAGCGAAAGAGCGAGATGGCCTCCCGATCGACTCCCACGATCGACTCCTGAGACAGCATCCGACGGACGAATAAAGAAGCGCAATCGACTCCCGTGATGGACTCCTGAGACAGAATCCGATGGACTCCCGAGATGAACGCCGTGATAGACTCCTGAGACCGTATCCGACGGACGAATAAAGCAGCGCATGATCGACTCCTGAGACAGTATCCGACGGACGAATAAAGAAACTCCCGAGATGAACGCCGAGATCGACTCCTGAGACAGTATCCGACGGACGACTAAAGAAAACGCGAAGAATGGACACATGCAACTAACAGGCTAAATAGAACTAACACCTGAAACTGGCCTTTTTCTCTTCCTAGTGATCTTCTAAATGTTAAAAAGTGAAATAAACCAATTTTAGCTCACACAAAAAAAGTATTTTTTTTAATGATTAGCCTGGCGTCACAATACGCTACCAAGTCCACGACGCCACATCATCTTCCAAAAACTCAATAAATGTTTAGTTTTTTCAAAATCTAGAAAATTTTAAATTAAATTTCGTTGTGAACGTTTTTGTTTCCTTGATGTTTATTAAATACGTGTATACACTGGTATGCAAAAATTAAGGACGAAGTCGAAAAATTAGCATATCAGCTGAACGAAGAGGCAGAGCGGACAGAAAGAACAATCAGGAGATTAAGTGAGGTGATGTACGGTAGCACATGCGCAGATATGCAGGTAGACGTAATGGGGGAGTGTCTGAGTAGTAAAGCATGTTGTCGGTGTAAGATTAATATTTCTGGCAAAGAGATTGCACACCGTATAGCAGTTAAAATCACACCGAGTTGCTGCCTCAGCGAGAAATGGCGAATAATCAATCTGTTAGACGACATCTGGATGCTTTTACCCGAGGTCGAATCATTTGGGAAGTTGGAGGAAGGTCGCAGTGTGACAAGTGTGGCTGCAGAGTTCGGAATTGCTCACAGCATCGTTTCACGACTTTGGAGACAATTTCAAACTACAGGAACAGCTATCCGGGGGTTCAGTAGTGGTCGTCCACGAGGAACCACACCCGCAGATGACCGGTATATTGCCTTACAGGCCAGAAGAAACAGGCGGCAGACAGCGGGAGAAATCGCTAGACACACGACACAGGTGACTGGACGACCGATATTGCGTTTTACCGTGGCCAGAAGATTGCACGGTGGTGGTCTGTTTGCACGACGCCCTGTACGGTGTGTACCTCTAACGCCTGCCCATCGGAGAAGGCGTTCTCTGTGGTGCCGGGAATACCGGAATTGGAGAGACAATGAATGGGGACGAGTACTCTTTACAGATGAGAGCAGATTCAGTCTGAGTAGCGATTCTCATCGCATACTCATCTGGAGAGAGCGGGGAAGCCGCAATCATCCCTCGAACATCATTGAAAGGGACAGGTATGGAGGTGGCGGTGTTCTCGTTTGGGGAGGCATCATGCTTGGTAGTCGTACAGACCTTCACATCTTCGACGCAGGTTCAGTCAACGGGACCCGTTATTGTAACGAGATTCTTCTTCCATATGTGCGTCTTTTTAGAGGCGCTATGGGTCCGCAGTTCCTTTTCATGGACGACAATGGACCATGTCATCGCACAGTAGCTGCCGAACAGCTCTTAGAGAGTGAGGATATTGAACGTATGGATTGGCCGGCACGATCTCCGGATCTCAATCCCATCGAGCATGTATGGGATTTTCTAGGCAGACGCTTGGCAGCTCGTACCTTACCACCAGTAACGATTCCGGAGCTTCGATTGGCGCTGCAAGACGAATGGGGCAGCAATGCCTCAACAACTCATTGACACCCTCATTCTCAGCATGGGCAGACGCTGTGAAACCTGCCTAGCAGTCAGGGGAGATCATATCCCCTACTAAAGACCGGATATTTCTTGCTGGACACCCATCACAGGGATGTTTCGGCCTTCAGTCGCATTGCGCTCCAAGCTACTTTTTCAATAAAGCTTCTTTTTATCCCTCTGATTTCTCTTTTAGTAAGTGTTGCTTACATTACTCATGTCCTTACGTATTGGGGATCTTACGGTATTAAATGTGTTGATTTGGAATGCTTTTGTACAAAGTTATATTGAAAAAACCATCTCGTCCTTAATTTTTGCACACCAGTGTATATACACATCTATGTCAATAAATTGTGCTCTAATGAACTTATTTTTGTTGAATATGTGTTATTTTTTCCAATATCCTTTAACACGAAAAAATATTTCAGTCCCCTCGGTTTCTCGTTAAGCGATCTTCACTGTATTTAATTTTTTCCTGGTTAACAGTAAGGTGCCCTTTACCTGTCGTCTTTTCCAGGGCTAGGTTTGCACGTTTCAGATCAGAGGGTGCTCTTGCAACTAGTCACTTCACCTTGGTTCAAAAGTATAAGAATTATCGTCTGAAGTCCTCACACACGTTGCTTGGAAGTGTGACGTTTATAAACAATAAATCCGTTGTAGAATAATAAAATTGTTTTTGCTATAAATAAAATGTTAACTTCTATTAGAACATATAAAAAGAGGTTCGTTCAAGAAAATACGCGTCATGCATCAAACTATGATCAAACAAATGTTACAGTCGTGGGCGGAGGCTCGGTTTGGTATTTAACCCCTCGAACAAGTTCATAGCATTTATTTGTGAACATTAGTGACATTGACGTCATAGAATAGGGATGTTTGTTTTCCAGCGAGGAAGTGAAGAAGGTATTGAACCTCAAGCTTTATGTAGCTAAATAAGTTCAATAATTTATTCAATAGACGAAATGTAGCTGATGTCAATGCGTTTGCTCTCTACGAGTGTCATAAAGAACGAATGCTTTATTTGCGCGGCGCTTTAAAAAGATACTGCGCAAGTACTAAAAATAAAAGCAAAGTTTGATACATTGTCTTACAGTTATAAGTTCCTCTAATTTTCCTAAAAAGAAGACAAAAATACTTTTTTTTTGTAGCAGCGTATACCTGTATTAATATTTATACGTTGATATCGCCATTAATATAAAAAAAAATAACGTATACAATTATATTTTGATATTCGAATCTACTATTTTTTTATCCACATCTCGCTAGTATATAATTTTGAGATTCTACACACAAAAACAAAAGTATACAAGAAGGATACCGGAGGGCCAGGGCCCAGTGGCGTAACGTACACTCCCGCACCGCGGGGGGCCCAAAGTCTGACTGACACCAAGTATATATGGTGTTGCAATCCTTTTTACGATCCGGCTTGGGCCCAAAACCTGACTTTGCAGGGGCCTAATGTTCTCCGTTACGTCACTGCCAGGGCCGTTTTATCCATTGGGTGCTTAAGGCCGGCGTCCAGGGGCCGGATGGTGTTAAAGGGCCCGAATAAGCTGGACTTAACCAGGTTTTCTTGTAATAAATTTCTATCACCAGTGCAAAGGAGGCCGTAGATCTTCTGTGCCCAGAGCCCAAAATGAGCTTAATCGCATTGCGGAGGCACGACTTTTTTAAATGATTGTTTTAATTAGTTAACTTTCCATCTCGGAAAAGGTATGAATTGTACCTAAAAATAAATCAATAAATTGTGCTAATTATTTCAAACCTATAATTATATGTAAACACATATAAATCTAGAATCAGTCTAATGAGACATATGGACCCCTATTATACTTTTCTACAGTATTTTTAAAATAGGTAGTGAGATGGTTTGTTGAAATTCTCAATACAGCCACCAAGTTAATATCAGCTAACTTGCATCTGTATTTACTCTTATTGATCTTCACGCAAGAAAAACTTGCTTACACAAATATACGTTGACTCGAATATGAAGAGCATTTTATGTTTGTTTTATTTTCTGATTGTCTTGGTGGGCCGCAAAAAAACTCTTTGGGGGACCCCCTATTTGTTCATCCATGGACTACACCAGAGGTCCCCAAACTTTTTTGTCTCATGGACCCCTTGCCATGTTTTTCGGTGGACCACTATTAACTAATATTAAATTTTTGTACATTTATCAACTTTAATGTCTTTTTAACAGCTGGTATAGAGCTACTTACTTTAAAAGATTGAAAGTTTTAACTGTAGTGAAGTATATTGTTTAAAACTTAAACACATGTTATTTAATTTTAAATTTAAATTTAATAACACATAAAATAACTGAGCAATAAGCCAAAAATGGTTTCAAAGGGAGGGATGAATCTGGCGCATCAATAACAAATTTTCAACATGTAGCATCAATTGTGTCGAGTTTAACCCTAAATTCCCTCGTTTAGTAGTGCCCAGTTTTTATTTTCTTTTTAAGATTGGCAACCGCGGGGAAATTCTTGCTCCAAGCAAGAAAAAATTTCTCACGGCATTCCATAATTCGGGGTACATAACAGGTATGTATGTCTTTATAAAACCAAAATTGCTGACATCTATTTCTAAACGTTTCTTTAAAATCTTCGTTAGTGTGCCTACTCCTATCAGTTACTCTTGTAATAAAACTTTTATCTGCCTGACATAAATCTGTTAAATAGGTAAAATCTGATTTCCTTTTGATTAAATTTTCTTTTAAAATTAGTCAAGATCTGGTTTCATGAGGGCCACTATCGTAGACCCCCATTTACACTTCATAGACCTCAAAATGATCTTTTTACTGACATAGACCCCTGGGGGGGGGGTTCGATATAGACCACTTTGGGAATCCCTGGACTACACTATTGCTTGATAAGTACAGGTTTTGAATGTTGGGAATAAAACATTTTGTAGGTATAAGGGAGGGAAAAAATATGATACATAATAAAAAAAATCTCCCAACCTGCCCATATCCCAATAAAAATATACCCACGGCATCCCACATTTTACAAAAATCACCTCATCCTTCAGGAAAATTCCATTCTGAGGCCTAAAAGGAGCACCCCCCTCCCCTCTATTATCTCCCCTTCCTCTCATTCTTCGGTCACATGATCCACTCGTCGTGTGAACCGACAGTTTCCCGCCATTTTCAACCTCGAATTCTTCTTTCTTCCATTTTTTTTTCTCATTCTTATTTTCTCCAGGCATTCCAGAGCGTGACCCTTCCTCCTCACTGCTTTCTTTTTTTTCTTCCCTTTTCTTCTTTTTCTGGTTCTTTCTTCTTCCTTCTTCTAAATACACCCTCCCCGACCAGACAGACACGTTCTCGAAGCAGACCCGATCACGGTTTTTGGGCGGGAAAACTCGTTTTCGCCCCGGGGACTGTGCTTTCATTTCAAAAATCCATCGAAGTCTGGAATTTTTTTTCCCTTTGGAATTATTTCGAGATGTGTATGACTTGTATGTAAAGACAAACTATAAATTAGTCTTTTCTCAATCTTTCATTGAAATGGAATTATAAAAACCTAAAGGATAATGCCGAGTGTCCAGAATTTTTTCCACATTTTAAATTTTAATTACAAATAAACACAGATACGAGGGGCACTCTGAAATTTTTGTGATACTCCTAGGTTTTTAAAGTTATACGTACAAAATTTTAGGTGTGTTCAAAGTATCAGCATCAATGCACTTTTGTAGACGAATTTTCCACAGATTAAATGCCTCAAACCATTCATTTTTTGAAATTGATAAAAATGCATTTATAGCAACATCAATCTCTTCTTCTGAATGAAAACGATGTCTAAGTAAGTTCTTTTTTAGGTTAAAAAATACCCAAAAGTCACACATAGCTAGATCCGGAGAACAAGGTGGATATTCTATCACTTTGTTTTTGCTTAAGAAACTCAACTGTTAATCCGGCAGATGGGAAGATGCATTGCCATGGTGAAGCATTAGTCCCCAACAGTGGCGCACACATGGGGGAAGTCCTGGAGGTCCGGACCCCCCCCCCCTCCCCAAAGTCTTTGATTTGTTTTCGATTGATTATAATCTTATGCATATAGTAAGTAAAATTTAATTAAGTATATGTTTTTATAATTAATGCTAATTATTCATTCAATTATTGATTTTTTACTGTTTTTTGTTACCGAAAATTGACCAAATCAAAAGAATATGTTGGAGCATGATACGAGAATAGTGGACTTTCGACCCTGGACCGCCCCCCCCCCCTTGAAAAATTCTTGTGTGCGCTACTGGTCCCCAAACATCAACTGCGTGGAGACATTTAGTGGTTTACCAGTTTTCTGTTACTGTCTTCTGTCCTTCCAACTTGATGGCTTTGACCAATCCCGCACTTCTGAAGAATACGTCATACATTACTTTTTTCATTGCTTGTTTGTCTTTCCACCATTGTTGGCGTGGGGTCATCTTCAAAGACCCATACTTTGCTTTCTTGACGTGTTGGAACGTCATAAAATGGTATGTACGTGCGTTTCATCCATCGTCACAATTTTAGAAATGATGTGATGGCCACCATCATTTAGCAATTTAAGGGTTTCTTTATTGATTCTGACACGCTCCTCTCTTTTTGGTGCTCAGTTAGATTATGGGGAACCCAGCGGCAAACTACTTTTTTCATATGTAATTCTGCATGAATAATTTTGTGTTTGGCTGCGTATTCAATGTTAAATTCCTTCAGTATCATTTGGTAGGTACAGCGATTATCATCCATTAACATTTTTCGTATGGTAGGCACATTATCCGGGATTACACTGCCCACCGCGGCTTTCCTGTGTGTTCTTCATTCTGAAGAGAATGGCGACCACACTGTAAAATTCTTTAAACTATCTGAATACAGTTGCACGGCATGGAGATTCATCACCAAATACTAATTGAAGCCGTTGAAAGCACTCCTCTTGATTTAATCCAGCTTTAAAATCATAGAAAATCAAAGCACTATAATGTTCTCGCACAACTCCATTTACCTTTCTGTCGAAAATTTATTCTACGCTAAACAACTTGAAGTAAGTCAGTAAAAAGTCGTCTTCTGTGTTAAAATACTTTGTATTTTCAAATTAAATCGTTAATTCCCTTTTGTAACTTCTCGTCTGCGCGTATCTCAAAAATTTCATAGTTACCCTCGTACTCCTTTACAGCTTCTTATGTTTTATAAAGAAAATACCAAAGTATTTTTATGATGTTTTACTGTACGATTTCAATGTTTTTACCATTAATCGCTCACAGCATATCGAGTGAGTAACGTCATTTCAGCATCCGCCAGGGCGTCAAGATTTTGTTAACATTAAACTTTCTATCGTGATAAATCTTTCATGTCACTCATAAGGTGTGGATCTCAAAGGTGGACTTCGTTTATAGGTAGTCCGAAATTTACACCATGCGTGTGTTGCAGATTTAAATTCGCTTAACCATGTTACAACTTGACTTGTTCTTGCGATGAAAGCATTTTTAAACGAGTACGTTGCAAAACGTAGAGGTTTCAGAATCTAGTTTGCACTTCAAAAAACAGAAACTTTAATTTATTCTTCTGGGAACACAAAAAGCCGTAAGTGAAAATCTTTTTATTTTTATTTTTAGTTCATTTTTGAAAATGTAGTCATATTTTTTGGTCACCCTATATTTTAATTTCATGACTTTTCTTTAAAAAATTAAAAAGACTGATAACTCTATATTTCTCTTTTTTCGGTAGTATTAAAATTTTGGTACCGTAAACATTTAATAAGTAAACGGATATTAAATACACACAGTATTTTTGTTTTGTTCATTAATAATAACTTAATGCTTCTAACTTGGAAGATGACATGTATTTTTGAAAGAAGCAATATATATTCAAAAATTGTAAAGGCAACATTTGATTTTAGGAAAAGCACGAGAAAAGCTAAGAACGGAATAATGAGTACACCTTTCAGTCTAAATACACATTATTCAAACGTAATAGTAGTAAGAAGCTCCTCCATAGAATATCCTACAATATCACATGATTTAATGTATGAAAATCAATTGTGTTCAGATTTGTTGGTTGATGCAATACTGTATTAGTTCGCTTTAAGAATTTGATGAAGTTCTTTAAGAACGTATGGTTGCTGTTAAGTTACTACTTACATTAAATGGGTTGTTAAAAAAAAGAATTGATAATTTCTTGAAAGGTTCAGTCTCAAAATGAATCAAAGAAAAAACCCTGTGACGGATCTATACGCGGTTCTACTAATCCCTTCGTGACACTTTTAGAAAAATATTTTATTTCAACCAACTTTCGCCGAGTAAGAAAGCGTGATTACGCAAATGAAGTATATTATATAAATTCTGCATTCGCGAGTTTGAGGAGAAAGCAAAGAGTTGGTGAGTGAGTTTGTTAGTTGAAGATTGAAGGATCGTGGAATTATTAAGAGGTTTTGGAGTTGTCCATGAAAAGGATTACTGAGAGTGGATCCAACGACAGTGATTAAATCCAGATAAAGATCTCCTAAAAGATTCAAGTGTAGGATCTGCTTCATACAAGTACAGGTATCGTGAGCCTTGTTTAATTAGAAGTTAGCTTAATAGTGTGCGACGTAGTTTATATTGAGCGTGTTTAAGCTACCGTGGATTCAGTCGAGGGTCTGTAGTATTATCCCCGTGTTATTGAATCTCACCTCCGCGCTCTACTTTATGATCAGTTATCTTAATTAGATTGTTATTGTGTCTGATTGATATTTTGGTGTCAATAAATTAATTAGATCGAAACATGTCTATTGATTATTCAGTTTCTCCCATACACTTACCCGGGTCTGCGGGTAGACAAGGGGTTTCAGATGGAAGCAGGAACCGTCAAGCATTACAACCCTTTCAAGAATTTTTCTCTAGGCGTACACGCAAACACATGCATATAACACAGAACATTCTTCAGTAAATACCAGTACCGATTTAAGCTAATTTCGGGCCATGGGCGCAGAAGATCTACAGGCCACCTTGATACTGGAGGATCGAAATTTATAACTAGAAAATCGGGTTAAGTCCAGCTTCTCCTGGCCCATCTGGGCGCCCACTCCAAGCGCCCAATAGATAAACCGGTACTGGTACATACTCTGTAATGCTTAGCACTTTCTTCATTTAAATCTGAAATTAACCAAAATAAAAAAAATTATATTGCAATACTATATTCATATTCAGATTGGAGTGAGTGAGAATTATATTAACGGCGAACTATAAAGAAACACGAGAGCTATTGTCGACAGACCTCGTAATTTTGAGCCTCTATCAAGTGACAACGACGACACTCGAGCTATGGAAACCCTCTCTCCCTACTACCACACCACACCACACCAACAAGAGGACGTATGAGCCTCGATAGATTTTACGTGCATCAATCCCTCTGCACAGCAGATCTTCAGCGGCATCAGTACTCGAAAACACGACACTCCAGATATTCAGGATGGATTAGAAAGATTATAACAGTATTTTTTTAATGATATCACATGCATGATTTTAAATCCCCAAAAGTGTTTATTATTATTACTCTTTTTTACAATAATAATAAGTTCTTTTCTTTAGTTTTTAATAAGTAGAAGGAACAATTTTCTTAATTAAAAATATATAACAGTGTTTAATTATTATAAAAGTATTTTAAATTTTTGATTATTTGACGGCAGGCATTCAATAATTTTTTCAGTTTATAATATGGCTATATTTTTTAAAAAGATTCTCATTTATATTAATGTACTTATACACATTCATTATTATTTGATATCTCTGTAAATATTTAATGTGTATTAATTTAATTCAAATAAGTTTTTAAATATGAAATTTGTTTAACGATTACTTGAAAGGTATAAAAATAAATTTCTTCGTATTTTACTTTTGATTAATTTTGCGAGATTATGAATTTAATTTGTTGCCCCTATTTTATTTTAATTATAATTTATATAAAAGAATTCCAAAAAGTTCCTAAATCATCGTTATTTTCTAAGGCCTAATAATTTGTTTGTTTTCGCGAATGTTCTATATTTATTGACATTAACATTTAAAGGAGTCATTTAACTAAATGTCAGAATTCAGAATAAAAGATAAATGGATCCTTTGTGTTGTTGTAAACTGGGAAAAACCATTTTGATATATAATTTTTTTCCCTTCATATCAAATAGCATGTCAACCCACGGAGAAAAATTAGTCAAGGTTTTTGAGACGCGGGGAAAAAGTTGTTTCACTGCATGCACACTCAAACGGAGGGGAAACAAAGTAATAGTATTCAAAGGCAAAGTACATTTTGAGTTTTGTGTTGAATAATCTGTATCTCCAAATCCAATTAAAGCTGTCATTTTTTTTTTATCTCTAAGCAGAAACTTTTTCTTCATTTGTAACAGACTTTTTAGATACTTTAAATTAATTTAAGCCTTAAATTCCAAGTTTCTCATATTATTCAAGCATTATTCTTTCATCTTAAAGTAAAATTTTAACGAAAGAACAAATAGTTTTAAGCTGTCAAAATCACCTCAAAAGCAAATGCTGGATTTTAGAGTCTCGGGCAGGGATAAATTCCCCTTAAATCTACCAATAAGTATACAATTATATTGTAAAAAATGATGGAATATCGTGAATTTCTTTTGAAATTTGTATAAACCGTTAAATACGGCTTATAAACTTACTTTACCTTTTTCAGTTTTTTGGTAAAATCGGCGCATAAAGCGCACCCCCTTATTTACGAAGAAACCTGAAATGTATGTGTGCAATACTCTTATATTTTGAAGTCTTTTATTCGAAGTATTATCCCGGATTTTTGAAAAAAAAAAATAGTTATATTTTAGAACTCTACAACCCTTTAAATTCATTGGGAATGTCATTTATTTTAAATAAACTGTATTCCGATCTAGGTAGAAGTCTTAAATTTTTTTATGCTAATCCTTTTGTTTATTTTTGAAGCTTTCATTTTTATACCCGGTGTATAACGCGCACCCGTAAGTTTCGATCTTATTTTTTGAGTTAAATATGCGCGTTATATACCGGATTTTACGGTATTTATAAATATATATGTAGCTTTCGAGTGAGTGAATATTAACGTCGCACTGATTAGCAACACGAGGGCTTTGGGTGACGGTCCGCGTAATTTTGAACCATGGTCAAGTGACGAGGACGACACCTGAGCTGGCACCGCCTCTCCTAACTACCACACCATACCAACGGGAGGACGTTTGAGCTCTCGACAGATTTAACGTGCATCGCGCCCCTACACGGTGGATCTTTAATGGTACTGGGATCGAACTCATGACATGCTAGCCGTGATCCTATGCCTAGACCACTTGGCCACCACGGCCATATGTAGCTTTCGAAGGAAGCATGGAAACTTTTTGAGAAACAGTTTTTTATTCATTCACGCAGATAGCTTTTTAATACCTCTCCGCAATGCAAACCAACGCCAACTGTGCCTAATTTTGAGTTGGAATATATATTTATTTAAGTAACTGTGTGCTAAATCGTCATTTTTTAATTTAAGTTTTGAATAGAGTAAAACTTTGGAAAATACGGCCTATGACCTCATAAGTAAGTGAAATAGGATTGGAATTTAAAGGTTGTGGGTGATCATTTTTTGAGAAAGTGTTAGCTGTTTAATTTCACACGCGAAATTGTACGGTGGGAAAATAAATACTAAATGAGAAGTAGAATTTTAATATTATCGTGTGTTATTATAATTTAATTTCCTTGTATATATACATTTAAATCTTCCTAACCAAAAGATATATTCAGTACTTATTCTTAATTACAGCCAATAGCTCAATGAGCTGTTCTAAGCTGATCAGTAGCGCACACAAAAATTTTTCAAGGGAGCGAGGCATGGTCGAAAGTTCCCCAACGCGTATCATACCTCAAGACAATACCAATTGATTCTTCTGATTTTGTTAATAAAAAACAGTAAAAAATAAATTATTGAAATAATAATTAGCATTAATTAATAAAATAAATTGTTAATGATAAATACTTAATTAAATTTTACGTTAACTATATAGAATTATCTTCAATCGAAAAAAACTCAAGGGCTTTGGGAGGGGGCACGGACTCCTAGCACACCCCCTTGTGTGCGCCACTGAAGCTGATGATGACAAAATTCCTATGGAGTTTTATTGTTTTTCATTCAGTCAAGTTATTAACTCATTTACGAAACCATTTCACTGAAACCCTACTGCAGCTAACTCTCAATCGTACAAAATAAACTAAATTTTATATAAGTGTTTTACTTTTTACTTTCAAATTATTAGATAGTGCACAATAACTGTTGACTAACCTTTTGATTAAAAATGATCAGCACTGAATGTTCTTGAACATTCTATCCCTGAAAATTGGAATAAAAATATAAACCCATTGCCACCCCATCGGGAAAAAAATTTGGATCGATCAGCATACCCTTCGCATTTCAGAATCGCTCCCTGTTTACAACGAAATGTTCTACAGAAGAAGAAGGGGGCGCAAGCACTGGGGATGACCTCCCCTCTCTCACCCAGGAATTCCTCTTCCGCGAGAAGAAAAAGCCCGTATGTGGGAAAAGAATGTGGTCCACCCCTATAGGCCCCCAGCTGACCGATGACAGGTTGTTCAGCAAAAACAGATGGAGTCGCCTGGTGTACGTTAACCAGCTGTTTTTTGATTGCATCCTTTAATATCAGTCCAGTACATGCCAGGGGTTCCACGTGGCATACCCAGGGGTTCCATGAGTCACAATATGAAAATCGAAATGAAAATTATAAATATGCATGCAAAATGGATTCACGTTCTCTTTGAAGTTTATATAGCCACTAACATTTAAAGCTCATCCCTGTCATTAAGAAACTGAAAATTTTATTTCTACCTAATAAGTTTATTTTGCAATACTTTTTAAACTTTTATTATTATATATATAATAAAAGATATTAAAATGTTTTATTTTTATATAATACCTACTGGATTGTAAATATTTTATTGCTTACTATCCGGGGTTCCACGAGATAATTGTATACTCGTTAGTGCAATGTCTTTTTTGCAAAACTAAATAGTTTTTTAATAGAAAAATACACCTGTTGATATTTAATATGGGAGAGGGTACAACTTATATAGACCTATCAACAGATTTGATGTCAAAACTTTAAATTTAAGCAAAAGCAGTTCTTAAATCTTTTGTTGCAAATTCATCCAATACACACAGTGTTTCTCTAAACATTTTAATGCCATTCAGAACAAAGGTTGTGAGTGAAAAATATTTCTCACCATAAGTGGCTACAAATACAAAGTATAAAAATAAATTAAGCTCAGAATATGTAATGCGATTGCAGTTAATTTCAATAGGCTTAGACTTCGACGGTTTGTGTGAAAAATCAAGCACATATTCTAGTTACTAAGCATAATGCATGGGTGGGTGACACTTGGATCACAGATTAATATTATTAATGAGTAAATTATATTAAAAGTAGATTAAAATTTTTAATACAGATGCAATATTTTTAAAAATTGCCTTTAAAAAGGAACCTATAAGATGTCGATCTACTTTAAATATTATTTTAAGATGTATTCTTCTAAGTGTGTGTGTGGAATAGGGTTCTACGAAAGCATCTTCTAGTTCTAGGGGTTCGTGAGTTGAAAAAGTTTGAAGACCACTGTGGTATATATAAACGGTCTATTTAAATAGACCTACGTACAATTAACTATTACGGATACACAACAAGCAACCTGCAGTCAATCTCATCATTTTGAGCTGAAACTCTGGTAACATCCTTAGGTGATGTTTCACATTCCAGAAAGTTCCACAAAACGTCACATAAGGGTACTGTGACCCAGTTGGAATTAACTTGCCGAACGACGATTTTTTCTGGAACCCGGACTGGGTATGTTTAGTTGTTACAACAATGAGTCATGACTCTTGAGGTCCTTGGAACCTCACATACTTCAGCAAATTATTATTTGATTTAACTTGCTTTTTTTTTAAAGAAAGAATATAATTTTTTGGAATAAAATTTTGTGGAAATTTTTTCAGAAAGATGTATAAATTAGAAATTTTATCTAATTTAATTCGTTTTCTTCAATGCCAACAAAATTTTACTGTGTAATAAATGGAGGAGGGGGGTATTTATTATGTGTTATGAATATGATAAGCTGATCATGTTTTATTTTTTCATCATATATCTTAATATCAGAGATGTACTTCTCTTTATAAAAATATTCCTTTAGATATTGACTTCATGAACACACTTCCCTAATTAATTTAACTCAAAAACTGTACGTTGACGCGTGTTTCTTAAAGATTTTGGAACAGGAATACCTTTTTAGTTGTGTATCAAGTAGACAGTCATTGGTTTAAGTACTTTAAAATTGTTTGAACTTAGGCAGTTGAAATGCCGGGGAAAAAATTGTGAGCAATTGCGTACACACAAAGTATGTTTTTAGAGAAACATTTAATGGTACAGTAGTGGCCACGGTAGACTAGTGGTTATGGTCATGAACACGTGACTGGCGTATCATGAGTTCGAGCCCTAGTGCCACTGAAGACCCTTGTAGATAGGTTGATGCACGCAGGGACGCCTTAAGGCAAGGGCCTTGTCTCGTTCTTGGCTCAGCCTTAATACGAGCATGATTCGAATAATTTTTACGGTCAAATGTTATTTCCGGTTGCATTCT
Organism: Trichonephila clavata; assembly: GCA_019973975.1. Lineage (NCBI taxonomy): Eukaryota > Metazoa > Arthropoda > Arachnida > Araneae > Nephilidae > Trichonephila > Trichonephila clavata. The sequence continues at coordinate 14,602 of BMAO01010856.1, forward strand.
CCTAGAAACTGGGCATTTGGGACGATATATCAACTGGTTACATGTGTTGACCGTCGTCCATGTATAGGCCTAGACCCAGTGGCGTAACGGAGAACATTAGAGCTAACCTTCAAAGTCAGGTTTTGGGCCCCAAGCCTGATCTTATAAAGGATTGCAAAACCATATTTCCTTGGTGTCAGTCAGGGTTTGGGCCCCCTAGAACCCTGCCCCCCCCCTGATGTGAAGGTTGCGGGGATGTACGTTACGCCACTGCCTAGATCTACCTTCACACATCATCTTTACTTATTCAGTCAAAAGATGGTAGTCGGTCCGGTTTGTGAAAAAATAATGTACATTTATTTGCTTCGGGTTATTGTTTGTGTGATTATTTGACAACGTATGCTACTATGTCGACCCTTAAGGGTCATAGATGGGGCCAACATTTGTGTAGCGGCCCAGGACCTCAAGATGTCTTAAGACGTCCCTGGATGCACTTGAAATCTGTTGAGGCTCAAAATACCCCTTTCGCGTGGTGCGGTAGTTTGGAGAGAAGGGTGGCAACTCGGTTGTAGTCCTCGTCATTTGACCGATGTTCAAAATTACAGCTTTACAGTACGACGTTAATAAATTTTCACTCACGTAATGCTGTACAGTTAAGTCTATCGAAATTAAATTAAAAAGTACACACCGCGATTAAATAATACATAATTCTAACTATTATTTAAAACTATCAGATTGTTCGTTTATGCAAAAAACCAAGCAATATATAATGTGCTTATATGATGCCATTTATTTCCAAATGCGGACCGTGAGTATGTGTTGCCAACTTTCACTACAGAAATTATGGGAATAAATTTAATAACATATACTTCAAACATAATTTCCCGGTTAATAATCCCTCACTTTAAGACACATTAATAGAGTTGAAGGATAATAAATGTTCTGGGGTTTATAGAAATCATTTCTTTTAATTTTAATCAATTTTTATCGTGATAAATTTTTTTAAACTTTGGATTTTCATCTTAAAAATTTTTTTATTCTTTATCTTCAAACACATATATATGTCTTACCAAAAAACCAATTTTTCTTTATAAATTTTATTTTATTTTTACCATATATACACCTAAAAGAAATTTTGCAAATTAAATGGAAAAAAAATCTATATTTTTCATTAACAACAACTAAAATCAAATTTATCGTCATTTCATTAGAATTCTACACATATTAAATATGTGTCTAAAGGGGTCTTATTAAATTAGAAGAATAGTCCACCCACTCGGTGCTAAAAAACAGTTCCGGGTCTAAGCTTGCGCGCGCTGTTGAAGAAAATATGCGCATTTCCCGGAATGATCTCATCTCTATTTTAAGAATGAAATTTTACCTCCCCAGCAAAAATCGAACCTTTGCAGGCTCTTATCGAAGCGCCATCTGCTGCTGGCATCACGAAGTCGTCAGCCGAGAGTTTCACCTTTGACCTTTACGATTCATCCCCCCCCCCTACCCACCTTCTTCCCGGCAAAAAGGTCTGAAGATCCCCAGCAAAGCTGGGGGTTTGTATGAAAACGAAAATCGTGTTTACTCCAACGCAAGGTCAGGGGTGTAATACCCTTATCCTGCCTCTGGAAAAGTCTATACATCCTCACATCATTTAAAGCTTCTCATCTGCTGTTTTTTTTTATCTCCCAACAAAGAGAATAAAAATATTGGTAGGCAGACCTGTAAAAAAAAGATACGAAAAAAATGCTCATCCATAATATTCTTATAATTCTCAGTTAAGTTTCAGCTTAACTTAGATAAATGAAACTACCATGTTTTCTTGTCTATGAAATTTCAAATGGGTTAAATTCATGAGGATTCCATGATAAACACTATCACATGTTTATCATGTGACCTTATCCATTGAATTAAAAATTAACGGTTAGACTAAGTACTAGTTATACTCGTAAAATTTAGAAAGAGTATGAAATTGGGTTGTTTGATAAATATATTCAAATTTTTAGATTCTTTAAAACGTTTTTCATAAAATAAAAATTTATATATTTTTTTATTATACTCTTTTTACTTTTAAATCAAATACATTTTGTTTACCTATGCGCATTATTATTGTTTACAAATATATTCTTTTAAAAGAATCTGCAAAAACAAATGTTGGAAACAGTGAAGTGCATGAACTCATTGGCTGGAAACACGTGTTTATAGTTACCATGTGACTATGACGTCACACAAATTTAGCTCAGTGAAATGTCGTCAAGCTTCCTATTGTCCAAAGCTTTCCTTCAATGGGATAAATTCTGTTAACAATTTTTTAGGAAACAAAATGAAATTTTTTTTCTTTCCAATTTACCCACTTTAAAAAAATATATTTTTAAATTTCTAAAGACAGATTAGAAGACAACTGTAGTCAGAAATACAAAAAGCTCATTCCTGTCATTAAGAAACTGAACATTTTATTCACACATAATAACTTTATTTTGCAATACTCTTTTTAAACTCTTATTATATTATAATAAAAGAATATTAAAACATTTTATTTATATATATATGTATATATACTATATTGCTTACTAGATTGTGGATGTTTTATTGTTTACTATCCTGAGTTCCACGAGATAATTTAAAACTTGTTAGTACAAAGTCTTGCAAAACTATGCATTTTTCTAACGGAAAATGCACATTTTTATACTTGTGGAAAAACACCACAACATATCAACAGATTCGATGTTAAAAATCTAAATTTAAGCAAAAACAGATCCTAAATTTTACGTTGCAAATTCATGAAAAATACCCAGTATTTCTCTCACAGCTGTAAACATTTTAATGCCCTTCAGAACAATGTGTATAAGTGAAAACTATATATATTTCTCCACGGGTTTTTTTCTTTGTTTTTGTATCCACACCATATACAAAAACAAAGTCTAGAAACAAATGAAACTCAGAATATGTAATACGATTGCTATTATTCTCAATAGACCTAGACTTCGACAGTTTGTGTGAAAAAAATGCAAGTCTAGTTACTAAATATAATGCATGGATAGGTGACACTTGTGGATCACAGATTAATATTATTACTGAGTAAATAGTATGAAAAGTAGATAAAAAAATTTTTAATAATAAATGCAATACTTTTTTTAATTGCATTTACATTCATCTATTGTTGATCTGCTTTAAATAATATTGTAAAATATATTCTTCTAAGTGTGTGTATGGAATAGGGATCTACGAAAATACTTTCTAGTTCTAGGGGTTCTACGAAAACAACCTCTAGTTCTAGGGGATCCATGAGTTGAAAAAGTTTGTTCTGGAACCAAAGGGGTGATCCCATTGCAGAGCGTTCGGATACACACACTGTTTGGAAACTGTCAAAACATCAAGAAATGAGAGTGGGCTATAAATAACCCCAAAGAACTCTGGAAGAATCTTGAAAATACGATGGCACTTCCTGCTGAAGCTTTTAGATAATGTTGCTATAAGCAGAAAACTCAAGGACGCCTCCCAACCCTAAATAGTACTTCGATTAAAGTTCTGACACGTGAAATGATGCGCTTCCAAAAATAATAGAAAAGAGGTACACAAACAACAAAAGTGAATAATTAGCTGCTTATTTTACATGAAATTCTAACATTATGTTATTTTTTTTAGATAATTAGCCTTTTTTTTTGAATTTTTGGAGGGAAAAAATAGAAAATTGCGTCATAAACAAGAGTGATTATGAAAGGCTTTAAATTCTTGCTTTCGCTTGCTCAACGCTGTATTGCCGAACAAAACATTAAAAATATATCTTATAAATTTCCCTCTCTTTTTTATGATAGATAATTATCCCAATCCGTATTCTGTTTGGTAAAAAAATACTTAAGAAAAAAATAGATTTCTCGTATTATTATGTTAATAAGGGCAGTTTAAAGCAGGGGTCTTCCAACTTTGTCGACTCACGGGAACTTTAGAACTGTAAGGTGTTTTCGGGAACCCCATCTCTCCCCCCCCCCACACACACAAACTCTTAGAAGAATATATCTTAAAATAATATTTTTAAAGATCAGCATATTACAGGTACTTCATGCAAAAATAATTAAAAACATATATTGTACTAATTAAAAAATTTTAATGTTATTTCTCTCTACATACAAAAGAGAGAAACTTTTCTTGCTGCTGTAATAAACTTATTTATACATAAGGGATAGTTAACAAACATGGGGTGTAAAAAGTTGAATTTAACTGAAGAGAAGGGACAAAAACGAATTTTTCGAGAAAAAGAACAAATTAAGAAAGTGTACGAAAGACAGAATTTTTTAAAGAAGAGAATCAGTTGAGAAAATTGAAGGAGCACGCAATCGAACCAAGCACAATTGAGAACAGAATATATGCAAGGATTGAAAGACTATGTACAAAATTCAGGTATAAATACATCTGACAAATTTAAAGTTGGTAAAGTTATAATTTTACCATCTATACTTTGTACAATGGGAGTTGGTCCACTGTTAGGTGGATAGGGAGTACTCCCCTCAAAGTAATATTATTTACTCATTATTATTACTTTTACCATGTTTTTATTAACTCGCTTTCTTGTATGTCTGTCCGGGTGGAATTTTGTAATTGATTTTAAACTAACTTCCCGATGAGCTAGCGACTTAAAATTTGGACCATAACTCAGAAGTGGATGACAATGCATAAAAATGTGTATAAAAACATAGTACATTAAAAAAAAATTTATTGTAAAATTGCTCGTTTGATCCAAGTGTCCCATACCTATGCATATTATTTAGTAAGGGGATATGTGCTTGCATTTTGTTACTCAAACTGTCGAAATCATATGTCTATTGAAATTATTTGCTGGCGCATTTCATATTCTGCGTTTAATTTGTTTTCATATTTTTCCTCGGTAGCCGTTTATATTCAGAAATATTTTCACTTAAATACGTTGTTCTGAATGGTTTTAAAATGTTTATAGCTGTGGGAGAAATCCTGCAATAGAGAATTTGCAATCTAACATTTAGGAGCAGTTCTTGATTAAATTAAGATTTTAACGCGCGCGCGTGGAATCTGTTAATTATATCGATAAGTTATTCCCTCTCCTTCATTATTTGTGTTTCTTCCACAAATGGAAAAAGGTATATTTTCCATTAGAGAACTAATTAGTTTTCTAAAACTTAGTACTAACGAGTTTAAAATAGTTTCATGCACCCCGGGATGTTAAACAGTAGAATTTCAATAATATATGATATAGTACATAACCCCAAGATTCCGTGGAACACAATTTGAAGCCCACTAGTCTAAAGCAGATACCACCCAAAAGTAGTGTAACAGGTACAACACCACTCTGTTCTCCTGTTCTCCGGAAGATAAAATAGTAATTTATCGATCGACAAGCAATTCTGGTTTTTTGAAATACCTAAAAATAGACCGGGATTAAAAATTCATCCTGGATGCAAAATGTTAAAGGTCTTGCAGCAATGCGTGAAATGTCAAAAGTAAATGTAAATGACAATACAAAAAAAATCTGCTCGAGAAATGAAGAAGGAAATTTTAGTTTCAGAAAATTAAAGTATAAATTTGATATATTATAAAAGGGGAAAAAAATTATTAAATCTTAAGATTTCAGTTAAATTTTAATTTTAAAAAGGTGCGAATTCATACATTTGTATAAAGTAATAAACCAATGGACTAACATTGAAAATCTAAGCAAAATTTCAGGATATTTTATTATTAATGGTAAGGTGACCAGTTTTTTACAATGAAAATGAGGACGAAAAGTTTAAGAAAAAATTACGATTAAATATATTAAACATTTTATTAATTCAAAGAAATATTCCCTAATTAAGTTTACATCCATTTTAATTATTTACTTAAATGCGTGCAATATATATATATATATATATATCGTTTTTTTTTTAAAAAAATATACCAGAAATTTCGTACAAAAAAAATCCTTCATATTGAATTTTACGGTAAGTGCTGCAGTTAAAGTATCAACATTCAATCTTGATTTCTCACTTGTTCAAAAATCATTACCAATTGAAAAAACTCTTTCAACTGCTGTATTAGTTCCTGGGCAGTACAACGTAAATTCAACAAGAATAACTAAATTTCCGTATGGTAT
>BMAO01010857.1:0-15672 GCA_019973975.1 Trichonephila clavata
ACCCTTCCATGAACCTAAAGGGTAGAAAAATAGTGCATAATTATTCCATTATAAAGTAGTTATCCTTATAAAAAAAATTACTGGAAAACTTTTAATTCATGTAATGAATACTATTTGCCCTTGGTATATGCTAAAGATATTTTATAAAATTTAATTAGCAATGCCACAGACAGATTAGCACTTTGGGCCACTAGCACATGAGCTCTTTAGTAGTTTCAAAAATGCAATCAAAACCACAGAGCGCAGAACTCATGTATGAATGTTCGGTGAGCCACGAGCCATAGACGACAGAGTTGAACGATGGCTGCGGAGAGGCGTTCGAGCGAATAGACGTGCTACCGTTGAGCAACTGACCTCCCAGATGAACCAAGGGGCTATCAACAGTGTCTCTCAAATTACAGTTAAGTGAGCGTAAATGGGTCTGGGCCTCCGAAGCAGACATCTGATCCGTGCACTTATGCCGACTGCTGGTCATCGGGAACAAAGGTTGGAATTTGAATGCTAGTACCGCAACTGGACGTTCACTGAAGGGTGACATGTAGAGTTTACTGATAAGTCACGTTTCACGCTCCATTGAACAGATGAATGTTGGTGTACATGGCGTGAAACCACAAAAAGCAAACAACTTGCAACCATTGGCGTAACGGTCCAGGCTGGAGGCGGGAGCATTATGGTCTGGGCAATGTTTTCCTGGCATTTTCTGGGTTCACTCATCATTGTGGAAGGCACGATTGATCAATACAAGTACGCATCTGTCCTGGCGGACCATGTCCACCCCTATATGCGCATTAATTTTCCTCAGGATGATTGCATCTACCAGAAGAAAAATACGAAGTGTCATACAACTGGTGGTGTACGTGCGTGGTTCAAGGAGAACTAGGATGAGCTTACCGTTCTCCCCTGGCCCGCTAACTCAACTGACTTAAACCCAATCGAGAATATGTGGGATCATCTCGATCGGGTTGTTCGTACCATGGATCCTCACTAGGGTTTCTGATTTCCCGGGTTTTTTCATTCCCGAGAATGCCCGGGAAATCCCGGGAATGTAATTGTCGTTCCCGGGATTCCTGGAAATACATCAAAATTTTAAAAAGTTAAAAACAAGTTATTTTTAAATAAAATCAATAATCATTTTTAAATAAGGATACATATGAATTACAAAATTAATTATTATTCATATAATGAGCTAAAAAGTACAAGAGATATATAATAAATTGATTATTCAGTTTTAAAAAAGGATTTCAGAAAGCATAAACAATTCATACTTTTATCACTCAGGCATGGAAAAAATATTACAGTTAAAGATTTTGTAAATTAAAAATCTCGGGGAAAAAATTCACATTTGAAAAAATTACAAAAATTAATGTTCCTTTACTGACTCACTGAGTTTGAAAATTAACCAGTCAAAGCTCTCTGAATCAATTATTTCTCTAATGTTGCTACTAAGAGATAAATATTAATATATACTTGAAAACTCATTTGCTGCTGAAGTGCCGATTATGTAGGGTAAACATATTAACTATTGTATTTAAGATATTTTATTTGTTTTACCGATTTATTGTTTATGGAATTGCAATATTATTGTTACATAAATATAAATATAAATTAATATAGGAATCTCACACGCAAAAGTTAAGTTTAGAAAAATAATAAATAAGAAAAATTGCGCGATTTCTTATAAAAAATTCTCCCCCAAACAGTTTGTGGGTTCATTCCCTTCTTCAAAATGCTTATTCAATTAAATAGCTCATAATAAAGACAAGTATCCGGAAAAAAAAAATTTTTAATATTAAATAAATAATAGTTTTAAGTATTAGTACTTACATTATCCACGTAAATCTAGATCTTGGAACTTCGATCACATAGTTCTGGTTGGCATCGAAATGCGATTGCTTTAAAAACAAAATTATTTCTTGCTAACGAAGCTCGATACACCCCCGGTTACCTGTGGAAAAATTCTCGTCCCCAAAGTTCTCATATTACACTCTTACCCACAGTTGGGGTAGCGAACATTCTTTCATCCGGAAGTTCGTGTTGAACGATCGCAAATTGCCACAGTAGGTTCAGTTAACGATGTCTTAAATAGAAATCTAAGGTTAAGTCAAAAATAGCTACATAGATAATTCAAGCCCAGTGTTATTCCCGGGAACGAAGCCTAATTCCTGGGAATGGAAAAAATACAAAAATCTTATGATTTCCCGGGATCCCGGGAAAGAAACTCTAATCCTCACCCGTGTAACCTAGTGAAGATGGCCACGATATTGTAGGCAAGGCTCAACATCCCAATGAACAACTTCAGGAACCTAAATGACTCTCTTTCTACACGTCTCGCAGGAGTCCATTCGGCTGAAGGTTCTTATTCTGGCTTTTGACAGGTAGTCACATTAATGTGACTGGACTGTGTAGTACATGGTTAGTATATGTTAAAGTAGTGATCACGTTTTACTGCGAATGTTAAACCGTTTTTGCTAATATTAAGAAAAAATATAGCAATATGTTTCGGTGCTGTTAATATTCATGGTAGTTGTGGGGTCGTTGATAGCTCGGTTAAAGAGAGACACACACACGTTGAAATAAAAGCTCTCCTCCAGTGGACTGATTTTTTATTCTCTAGGAAATACTCGACTCAGACTCCTCACTCGTTGGAGTCTAAGAGTACACTGAATCACTATGAGCGCTAGAAGGCGCTTTACAATCTCATACACGTACACTGGACTGTAGTTTTAAACGTTTTCAGTATTTACTATTAAGAAAGCTATGGAAAAAATGCCTGAAAAAGAGAAGTGTGTTATACTAATGATTTCTAAACTCAAACTCAAAATTAACTATCTGTTGATTTGCTAATCAAACTGATACAAAGGATACACAGCGGATAAGCTGATGCAGCGAAGATGCATATCACAAATTGCTGTGAAATGAAGGATAATAGAAAAACTAAAAAGCTAAACATTACCTTTCAGGATTGAAGGTTTCCGGATCTTCGAAAAATTCCGGATCATAATGCATGGCATAAATCGGAATCATAATCATCATTCCTTTCTTCACTACGATTCCTGTATTCCCGAGATCGTAATCTTCAACCGCAGTCCTTCCAGTTCTGAAAAGAGAAATCACTGAAAATATTCAGTCTATAAATATTGATAGTCTAGTTATCACCAGAATATAAAAACAAAAGGACTATTGGTAAACCGACAACGCGATCTTGAGCTATGCTCAGATGACGAGATAGATCCTTAAACTGGCACTCCTCTCTCAAACTTTACGTGAAGGCCTTGAGCCACGACAGATTCAACTTTCCACATGAAAATTAGAGGAATTTTGGACTCAAACGCGTGGCTGTGCTCAAACATTGCGGGCCTCACGCTAGTGATTATTAACTCTTTTGGCGAGTGAGGGAGTGTTTATTAATGTCGGAAGTGGGTTATTGACGACGGTCTCGTAATTTTCAACCTCAATCGAATGACGAGAACGGCACTTTGAGCTGGTACACTCCTTCTCTCCAAATTACTACATCACACCAACGAGAGGCCCTCGAGCCTCGACAAATTTAATGTGCATCAATTCCTCTACACATTGGGTCTTAAGTAGCACTCACTAGGCTCAAACTCATGACTCTCCGGCCACAAATCCATGACATTAATCCCTAGTCAACCATGGCCTACGTACTCTTCGGATATTCTGGCCAACAAATATTGGAGAAGTTCAAATCGATATAAAGCTGGAATCAGATTTTTAATACACTCTATTAGCTTCACCTGTATGTAACGGAATCTTTGAGCTCGATTTTTACCCACTTTAAAAGGTCAGATTAATTCGAAATTTTGCACGCTTGACAAAGACCTATGAGAATATAATAATAATAATATATGAATTTTGCTCCAATGTCCTGATCAGAATCATCAGGATTAACGATTTCACATTCCCAGATCTGGCGTTAAATTCCAGATTCCATTTCCAGTTTTGCCGACTAAAATATAAAGTTACAACCCTAAAGCAAAAACGCTCGTGGTTAATACAAATACAACAAACAAAATAAATGATAGTCTAAAAAACTAAAAAATTGCTTTTGTTGTAGATCGATTTATAAAATAAAAATAATAAATTAGAGTTTTAAAAAACTAAAAAAAAAACACACTTTTATAATTAATCGAACTGAAAAGTAAAAAATAATTCTTAATATAAGAATAAAGTGATTAACGAGAAAAATAATGCCATTGTGGTAAAAGCGTGGGATGCTTGATATCAATTGTTATAATTACTTATAGTTCTATTCTGAAATGCAGAGTTAGAGTAAAAATGAAGTACCACGCTTTTCTCCCAATGGTATTAATTTAATTGTTAATCATTTTATTCCTATATTAAGAGTTATTTTTACTTTCCAGTTCGATTAACTAAAAGTGTTTTTAAACTATATATTTTTTTTTTATTTCTTCATGATATCAAGCAATAAATGATGCAGAAAAGATACTGATATTTCCTAAGTGGTGACATCGAAAAAAGGGGGAGGGAAGGTATTGAAAAAGTATTCGAGTTGTTTGTTACTCACGACGCAGCGGGAGGATGCATGCGCAGTGTTTCGGAAACCACGGCATCCAAAATCTTCAAATCTCGTACAGCATCATAACTCATCTCAGTCTGCAATGAAAAACGTGCATCATAATAGTTCATCAAATTCATTAGCAAATTAGAGTAGCAAATTAAATTGTTGACAGCATTCTTAAATAAATTGTTCATAAAAAAAAAAAACAATTTGTGAAATGAAAGTTAAAAGCTTTAAAAAATAGTCCTTTTTTTAGAAAAAAATTCAATGTCAAGCTTTTAGAAGGTCATAAGACTCCGCTCTAACGAATACCATTCTTTTTTTAGCTTCTACAGGAATTCTTGAGCATTCTTGGTAAAGGTAATATATTTTTAAAAAACGTTAGTAACCATCTACGAGGGTGGTCCCAAATGTACCTAGCCTGACCGATAGATGGCGGTAGTTGTTTGAAAAATATCACTGTATTAGAAAGTTCGAAATCTATAAAACAAATGTTTCAAGTTTGAAGATACCGCGTTGATCAGTATTTGTTTGGCAGCCATCAGTAGTGCACATTTTTTCAGTGAATTTGTGAACATGGAGAAAATTGGTCATCGTTATGTGATACAATATTTTATTTGAAAGGCCTCAGCCCAACCAATACAAAAGCAATTGATATTCTACTCTGGATGTATGAGTCTACTCCTTCTTTTACAATGGTAAAATATTGAGTAGCAGAGTTTAAGCGAGGCCGTACGAGCTGCCAAGACGAGCATCACAGTGGTCGACCAAATGAGGTAACGACTCCAGAAATGGTCAAGAAAATCCAAAAAGCAGTACTGGATGATCGTCGACTAAAAGTGCGCGAGCTATTAGACATAGTAAGCATTTTAAAAAAAGTGTGGTACATCACATATTATCTAAAAACTTAGACATGAGAAAGCTGTGTGCAAGATGGGTGCCGGGTTTGCTCACACTTGAGCAAAAACGGTGCCGTGAAGACATTTCAATTGAGTGTTTAGCGAAGTTTCACTGCAACAAAGCAGAATTTTTAGCCGTTTCATAATCACGGATGAAACATGGTCCATCACTTCACACCCGAGACAGAAGAACAATCAAAACAATGGACTGAAAAGGGAGAACGGCTCCAAAGTAGGCGAAGATAGCTCCATCTGCAGGCAAGGTCATGTCGTCGGTTTTTTGGGATGCGCGTAGGATAGTTTTCATTGACTATCTTGAAAAAAAAACTATTAACGACAAGTATTGCGCGAACTTATTGCAAAAATTGAGCTAAGAAATCAAGCAAAAACGGCCGCATTTGGCTAAGAAGAAAGTGTTGTTTCACAAGACAATGCATCTGCTCACAAATCCGTTATTGCAATGGTCAAAATTAATGAATTTAAGTTTGAATTGCTACCTCATGCACCCTATTCGCCAGATTTAACCCGCTGGGATTTCTTTCTATTCTTAAATTTGAAAAAATGGGTTCGTGGTCAAAGGTTTTTCAACGATGAAGAAGTGATGTCGGCAGTTAATGGATATTTTAAGGAGCAAGACAGTTTTTCTTTAAAAAGGGTATCGAACTTGATGAACATCGCTGGGAAAAGTGTATAAAGCTGAAAGGAGATTATGTTGAAAAATAGACTTATTTTCCAAACTTTTTGTGTTTTCTTTTCTGGGACTACCCTCTTACAATACAAGAAAGAATGTGAAAAGGAAAGCATTAATACTTAGGTACCTATATAACTTTCAAAGAAGATGAGAAAATATATTTTTTGTTAATATATTGGAACATATTTCAGTTCGAAAAAATGTAACAATACCTGTTTGTTAACATAAAGAGAACTATTGGCTACATAGACTAAATTGCAAAATGTATTTTAAAAATTCCTGTTGAAAGTATTTAAGTGTCAAAAACCAACCAAGCAAAGCTCTTACGTGCTTTTCGAACGCCTCATCTACTTCTTTGATGAGTTTTTCTTGCCATGTGGGATTCGTTGCTAAGCAATGAGAGATAAAAGTCAGCATGGAAGCCGTAGTTTCATATCCAACCATGAAGAACATGCACATTGTGCCAACAATTCTTCATTGGACAGCTCTTGAAAGAGATAAAATGCAATTAATTCTCATAAAAAATATAAGCGGCTCATTTGTTAGAAACTATTTTTTGAGAATTTTTTAATTTCTAAAAAATGACATTGTTTTACCAAGTAAAAATAATACAGAAATTTCTGGAAAATGATGCAAATTCAGCCTACTTTTGTATTTGGAAGGTGACGACATCGTACTGCTTGTGACGCTTCCGAAACGGTCACTTTCATCTTCAACTATTTCCGCATTCTCAGCTTCAGCGGCTTCATCGGAGGCGTCCATTAAGAGTTGTAGAAAGTCATTGTATCGCTGATAAAATAAAATTCAAAATTGTTTTATTTAGTGGTTTGCTTTCTTTGATAGGTACCCATGATTCATGTGCAAATCCCAAATGTATAATTACCTTTCCTGTCTGCTTCCGCTGTTTGATCACATTCATTGTGACATCTTTAAAAAAGTCGTCTCTATCAAATTTGAACGGATTCATGCTTTCGGGAATCAATTTCGTAATCCAGTGGGGAATTAGAACTGAAATACGAATACATCAGGCATATAAGTATTTTTGTGATAAATTAGAAAATTTAACAAGAGTACAATAACTAAGAAACATTTTAAATACTGTCTCAACTAGAGAAGGGAGAAATATGGGGATTGACGGAAAATTACAATAGGAAGGTGAAAAAAGTCCTAATCGAGCTACCTGAATTTCGGTGCCAAACCGCACCAACGGCGTGTTTTTCAAACGCTACGCTGTTTCAAGGTAAAATCGTATTGTTTTGCAGTATGAAATAACATTTCTTTAATCATAATTTTCGTCATGATAATAAATAAAAATATTGAAGTAAATTAATATCATCACAATCAATTAAATTATTACAAAAACAACGGATCTCGTAAACATAATAAATAAGAATTTCTGAAGTATTTCATCACAATTTTGCTATTATTGGAAAGAGAAAAAAAACACTAATTTTCTCATAAGATATGTTATATTTCCTAACAAAGGGCTTATCGCGAGGATTCCCGCCAACTCTGTAGCGAAAACATCATTCAAAAGGATAAATCTTGTATTAACACATTTTTGACATAATTATTAGACGTTCATTCTTGGATGCAATCAAATCTTGCGTTAATATATAATTCTAAACCAATACATTTTCATTTAATAAAAAAAGAAGGATAATAAAATCACTTCTTTCAGCCATAGTATCATAAATTTTGTTGCCCGCAAAATAACAAACCTTAGAAATTATCAAAAATAAAATAGCCATCTGAAATAAAACCCATCTCCAAAGATATTTTTTCACTCTTAATGTAGGATTATCAGCTTAGCACACATTTATCTCAATTACTGGGAGAAGTTTTCATTTTGCCGCCAATCAGTGGGTTCAATTAGGATCTAACTCAAGAGAAAAAGATAACTGTAGCAGAATGATTTAAGTTTCATGGTATTCTATGCAAAATAAATGATGATTTTTCATGTGCATATACTAACCACTAAAAACAATGCGTAAAGGTGTGAATCTCAAAAAGGCTTCTTTTGCTCTTCTAACAAATTCGTTCTGGGGATCATTGTGGGAATCCACTTTGGTTCCGAATGCAGAACTGGCAATCACATCCATAGTAAAGGCGCCAAACAAACTACAAGAATTGAAGAACATAAATCAACCACTTACTCCAAACAGAGTATCACTAAATTTGAAAACATACAATAAGACTCTCTTTTGTCTACTTATACATATACTTACAAAATACACAGTATATGGATATGAATCTGTAATTTTTCGTTGGGAAACTGATTCAAAATATTTCTAATGACGCAAATATCATGCGTATAGATACATTAGATTGAGATTTTCATTGGCTTTGAAACCAAATTTCAAGCCTAAAGCAACGCAATTCGTAAAATTACGGGACTGCTCCAGCCAAGTGGCAAGAACAGAGACCAACTTCCATGAACCAGCTTTCAAATTAAGTTACGGATTTGAGCCCTGATTCGTGTTCATTATCGTATGTTACAGCCTGTTAAATTTAGCAAAGAAGTTTTACGTGGTCTTAGAGAGGAAAGATGTTCGGAGAGAGATTTACAGAAGAGATACTGCCTTAAATTCTTGATCGTTATTCAGAGTTATGAAATCTGTCATTAATAGCTTTAGAGAGTTAAGGTTTTCTTGTAATGAATTATGTACGGGAAAAGGAAAATTGGAATATAATTTATGTATGGCTAAAATCCGAATAAAATACATTCGTCTTTATTTGCTTTATTTAGATGAAATATAAGAGCAATAAACGATTCTTCGTATTTACCCTTTACAATCCACAGGATTTCCATCCTTGTAATGGTTCTCACACACTTCAATAAGTGTTCTTGAACATTCATTCATGATTGTCCCCATCTGCAAAAACATTTTATTTTAAGGAACATTTTGTTTTTTATTGGAATTTTTTTAATTTCCTATATTTTTATCTAGTAAAAAAGAACTTGACATAAGTAGACTTAATGAAGCGTAGTTTTTATTTATAAAACCTTTGCTATAAGTAAGAAAAGGATTTCTTATGAAAATTGAATTTAATTTCATTCAATGCCAGCAGAAATGTGATATAATTTTTAAAAAATGTCATTGTACGCAAATATAAGCAAATGATTGTTTCGTTGTAAATTTTAACATAGAAAAATGGGCTCTCTAAATTGAGGCATGACTTTATAAGGAAATTTTCAAATTTTTGTTGACTTGTCTGAAAATTTTTGAGCTAATATTTGGTAAACATCTCTAAAAATAATTTATAATAAAATCTTTTTCATACATTTATATATATCTATATATATAAAGGAGAAAAGCGACTCACTCACTGACTGACTGACTGACTGACTGACTGACTGACTGACTGACTGACTGACTAATCACGAAATCTCTGGAACTATTCAACCTACATACTTGAAATTTGGTAGACATGTTCCTTTGATAGAGTAGACATCAGCTAAGAAAGGATTTTCCGGAATTCGAAACACAAGGGGCGTTACGGGGGGTTAAGGGCTTTAATAATAATTGTTTCCATGTTTAAACTACTTGATGTACAATCTTGAAATTGGGTAAGCGGATTCCTTTCAGAGAGTAGAGATCCGCTACAAAATGAGTTTGCTGAAAATCGACCCCCAAGTGGCGTTGCAGGGGCTTAGGGGGCGTTATAGATAATTATTTCCATTTTTAAACTATGTGACGCACTGTCTTTAAATTTGATATATAGATTCCTTTCGTAGAATAATGATCAGTTACAAAACGGGTTTTGTGAAAACAGACTTCTAAGTGGCGTTGCGGGGGATTAAGGGGCGTAATAGATAAATATATCCGTTTTTAAACTACTTCACCTACCTGCTTGAAAATTGGTAGGTCAGTTTCTTTCCTGGAGTAAATATCCGCTACAAAATGGGTTTTGGGAAAATTGACCCCCAAGGGGTGTTGCGGGGGCGGGGGGTTTAAGGGGCGTTATAAATTCCTATTTTTAAGTTATTAGACGTACAATCTTGAAATCGGGTAAGCGGATACCTTTCAGAGAGTAGAGATCCGCTACAAAATGAGTTTGCTGAAAATCGACCCCCAAGTGGCGTTGCAGGGGCTTAGGGGGCGTTATAGATAATTATTTCCATTTTTAAACTATTTGACGCACTGTCTTTAAATTTGATATATAGATTCCTTTCGTAGAATAATGATCAGTTACAAAACGGGTTTTGTGAAAACAGACTTCTAAGTGGCGTTGCGGGGGATTAAGGGCGTATTAGATAAATATATCCGTTTTTAAACTACTTCACCTACCTGCTTGAAAATTGGTAGGTAAGTTTCTTTCCTGGAGTAAATATCCGGTACAAAATGGGTTTTGGGAAAATTGACCCCAAGGGGTGTTGCGGGGGCGGGGGCTTTAAGGGACGTTATAAATTCCTATTTTTAAGTTATTAGACGTACAGTCTTGAAACTTAGTAAGCAGATTCCTCTCATAGGGTAGAGATACGCTAAAAATGGGTTTCGTGAAAATTGCCCCCAAGTGGCGTTGAGGGGACTTAAGGGGCGTTATAGATAATTATTTCCATTTTTAAACTATTAGACGCACAGTCTTTATATTTGATAAAGAGATTTCTTTCATAGAGTAGAGATCAGCTATAAGAAGGTTTTGTGAAAACAGACCTCTAAGTGGCGTTGCAGGGGAATAAGTGGCGTAAGAGATAAATATTTTCGTTTTTAAACTATTTGACCTACCTGCTTGAAAATTGGTAGGAATGTTTCTTTCATGGAGTAAATATCCGCTACAAAACGGGTTTGGAGAAAATTGACCCCCAAGGGGTGTTGCGGGGGGTCAAGGGCAGATATAAATAATTATTTCTTTTTTTAAACTATTAGACTCACAGTCTTGAAATTTGGTTAGCAGATTCCTCTCATAGGATAGAAATACACTGCAAAATGTGTTTTGTGAAAATCGACCCCTAGGTGGTGTTGCGGGGGTTCAAGGGGCGTTATTGATAATGTTTTGCATTTTTAATTAATTGGACGCGCAGTCTTCAAATTTTGCTAAGCAGATTCCTTTCATAGAGTGCAATTCCCCGACAAAATGGGTTTTGTGAAAACAGACCCAGAAGTGGCGTTGCGGGGGCTCAAGTGGCGTTATAGACAATTACCCCCATTTTTAAACTGTTAGACGTACAGTCTTGAAATTTGATAAGCAGATTCCTTTCGTAAAGTAGAGAAACGCTACAAAATGGGTTTCGCGAATATCAACTACTAAGTTTAATTTCGGGAGACTAAGAGGCGTAATCGATAAATATTTTCCATTTTTAAACTACTTGATCATCCTGCTTGAAAATTGGTAGGCATGTTCTTTTCATGAAATAGAGTTCCTCTAACAAAGAGTAAAATGAAAATTGACCACTAAAGATGTTTGCGAGGGGTCAAGAGGAGTTACAGAAAAAAATTCCTGTGTTTAATTGTTAGACCCATATACTTGAAATTTTTTAAGCATGTTTCTTTTGTTGAATAGGGATCCACTAAGAATAAATTTTAAGCAAATCAAGTTCTGGGGGGTTGCAGGGGGTTACTGGGACGTATTGACAAAAAAAATTACTTTTTTCGAGCTACAAGAACTATAATAATGAAATTTGGTTTGCATTTTTCTTTTGTTGAATTGAAATCCGCTAAGAGCGGTTATTTTGGAAAACGGCTCTCAACGGGATTACGGGGATATTGATAGTAAAACTTTTGCTTTTTTCTGTTAGATTTAGACTTGAAATTCGGCTTGCATGTTCAATTTACGGAGTAGAGATCCACCGAAAATTGGTTTTGCGGGAATCCACTTGGTTTTTGGGTTACGAAAGAGCAAACATCATTCTATGCTTCAATTTTAGAGATTTTTAGAAAATACAAATTAGATGAGTTCTGCCCTTTTTTTTTATCAACAGGTGACAGTTACAGGTATAAGTATATTTTTCAATTCAATCAAATTCTTAATGCTAGGACTTAGATATCAATAATTTATACATATATATAAGCAGTAAAAATTTATAAAACATCATGAAATACCCAGCGAAGCGGGCGGGTAACAGCTAGTATATATATATATATATATATATTGTTTCTAAAAACTTCTGTGACTCATATGTATGATAGCAAGCGACATTTCATATGTACTAATCTCTACTTGTTTAAAATTTATACATAATTCTTTAACTTATAATGAAAATAAAAGTAGTGTGGTATTTTTGATTTAAATATTGGAATTTCCCACGAAGGTAGCGCGATACAGATAACCACAATGAATAATATCAATACGAAAATTTGCTCCTACTTGTCTCATTCTTTTTGAAGTGAAAGCAGGTGTGATGATTGTTCGAATTCTTTTCCAGTCTTCGCCGATTATCATAGAAACCATTTTGTCTCCAATGGGATCCCCTGTTTTCATTTCCTGTAGTAAAACAAGAATTTAAAAAGCTCTTATTATGAGAAACAGTTTTCTACTCACTTATTGAATATTTTTCGTGCATGTATTTCGGTCAGACACAAAACGTAGTCAGCATACTGCATGGTATACATCAATACATGTACACCAGGAGTCGGCAATATATGGCACGCCTGCCAAATTCGGCACACGGTACGATTCTTAGTGGCACTCTACGCCCCTCTACAAATTAGTCAATTTTTCAGTGAAGTTGATCATTTTGAACTGAAGCTTGTTCAACTAACATGTTCAAAAATGCTGATAGGAAAATTTATATAAGGAATCATTAAAAAAACTGGAAGATAACTTTAACGATAAATGGACAGCTATTTTAAATAGTGGAATATCTCTTCTGAGAGATTTGACTGTTTGAAGAGAAAATTGCATGTGCTCTGTTTTCTGTATGTAGTTCTACATATCCGGGGAACAAATCTTTTCTCATATGAAAAGTATTTTGAATTATCAAAGAAGCTGTTTTAACATAGTGCTTCTCAAACTTTCAATATTTCCGACCCAAAATTCAATCATAATTTTCATCGCTCCCCCCCCATACCATAACAATCTTTTGAATGCAATAATAATATACTTTTACGCTAAACATACAATAGGACTTGTACCTCTTAAGTGCCACCGGCGTATATAAACGTTTGGCACTCAGCCAGTGCGTTATTTGTCCCGGACGTACATATATGTTTTTCCGAAGTACGATCTTCTCTTTGCACTGTTATCAATAAAATTATTTCGCAGGCTTTGGAATGCTATTAAAGGACCTTGACAGAGTTTTTTTATTTCAGAGGATTTGCTTATTTATTCCTTTTCTACCACCACCACCCCTCCAATACAACACATACGCTCGTCTATGCGTTAAAAAACGGTGGAATTGGGGATCGAATCGCGTAATTTTTAATCGGCATTTAAGGGATTAATAATAAACCGTACAAATTATCAAGATAAGTGTTAATTTTTGTATATAATTTTCTGTATGACAAGCCCATGGAGTCAATAGTAATTACTAAACTTGTTCTTAACTTAGTTCTTAAATTAATTATATAAAATACATTGCACAGTACTGATATATTTATAAGTGTATTATATCAATGTAAATGTGCATTTTATTTTTTATTACGTCAGAATATATTTTATTTGTTTATTTTGAGTAAATTAATAGTTTTTTAAATAATTTTTTGTTTTGACTTCCCAATATGCTTCTGCCCCCCCCCCTCGTAGGGTTATCACGCCCTCTAGGGGGGACGCCCCACAATTTTCTAAACACTGGTTTAACAATTTTAGGGACTCAACTGAACATTCAGAATCGTGTGAAATATGAAGCCATAAATTATACCCATGAGATAATGCGATATAAAATAGTGAGGTGCAACATAAAAAGTTTTCATTAAAATATTTAACTACATTGAAGAAATGCGTATATTGTGTGTGTATGCGTGTGTTATTTCTTATTTTAATAATTAAGTTTAAAAGATACATAATAAATACAAAATACATGTAAAACTTTAATGTTTTTGTTTATGTTGAGGAATTGTTGTGTATTTTATGTTAATATATATTTTTAAATATGTATAGTAAAAATCTATAACAAATCTCTAAATCTGTACCGTTGACCTCGATCCCCTAACTCCTCGTACATTACCACGGAAATCGAATTGTTTCAAACATTTCCTAGTGAGAGGCACCCTGAATCCTATTGGTAGATTGGTTTGGCACAACCAGCAAGACGGTTGCCGATCCCTGATCTATACGAAAGTATTTACTGGAATTAGGATTCGGATACTCTGTTGAACTAAAATTCCTAACTATGTGCTTTGTTACCACTCGGCTGCTATAACAATTTTAAAATCATGTATGTAACTATGTAACATAAGCTTCAAACATAATTTTGTTCCTGTGTGTGTGTGTGGTTTTTTTTATTTTCTCATTGAAACCATTTGTTTTGTTACGGTCAAGCTTACGATGTGAAAACTGCAGTAGGAAAACTCTGTGTTTAGGGTCGTTAGGGAAAAAATATTCTTTTAATGCATTTAAGAAAGTAATTAGGGAATATTTACACGTTAAGAAGGCTGATAGGTTCTTTCAGTTATATATATATTTCTTACAGCAGTGTAAAAATTCAAGTACAACCTATATTTTCATCAGTAGAAAAAGTACGAAAATACCTTAAGAATAATCTTTTAAAATTTCTTTTCAAATAGAAGCATTAACCTATTTTTTAAGTCGGAGAGCCATCAAATGAATTGAAATTATCCTATCTCAAGCTGATAGAGCTATACCCCATAACGTCTCTTGCAGAGGGGTCCAAAAAAATTTGGAATCAGTTTGATTCCAAAGATTCAGTCTCAAACCAGGTCACCTACGAGGTACAATAGCTCTCAATGAGCTTTTTTTTTCTTTTTGCTCTTTCGCCACAAAGGGACAGAAGCAATACTTTACCTCAACTAATCACAACACAGTTTGTATCATATAGAAGAAGAAATTCAACTAACCCAGTCTGAAGACGTCTTCGCAATGAAACTTATACGCGGAGATTGAACAGAAATGAACATTAAATTAAATACTCAGAAGGATAAGTAATAAGTAATATTACTTTTTATTGAGGAGTAATGTGTGTGTTTCTAATTACACGTGACTTTTTTTTTAATTTAGAAGGAAAAGAATGGAAAATCCGGCATAACTTGAAAAAAACTCAACATAGTTCTGAGTATGTAAAACTAGATTTCGCAAGACATACCGTAGTGTTTTCGGCTCAAAAACTGAGATAAATAAATAAATCCTTTTCTTATTAGCATTTCCCACCTTGTTTCTTTCGCTTTCCAGTAAGCAAAATAACAAATTTTCAATAAATCTAGGAAATAAATTCAAATATCAAGTGAAATGGAAATTTTAAAGACCTGTTTTGATTTCTAACTCGGAAGCATCGCCAACGGAAGACAGTATCAAATCTCCTTATAGTAAACTTTAAGGATATTTAAGGTACCGGTTACTTTTTTTACAGAAGTAGAGATATGGGATTTTTTGTGGTTTTTAGAATTATTTAGTACCTTTTAAGAAAATATGCTAAAAATATATAT
>BMAO01010858.1:0-37797 GCA_019973975.1 Trichonephila clavata
TTTGGTGAGAAAAAAATGAGTAGTTTTTAAGAAATTTAAAATTTTTTAAAAAAATTTAACAATAATTTAAAAATTTCAAAACGTTCCATGCGTTTTGATTTTTTTAAAAAATTTCATATTTTTAACTGATTTAACTTCTTTAAGCAATTCTTTAGAAATTTATGCATGTAAAGTAATTTATATGATAATTTACAAAGTATGGGTAAACGCAAATTTTTATATGAAATTTTCAAGAATTTTAATGACTTTATACATAAAAAACTTTAATTTCTTCTTTCACCCTATCACTATTGCTACAATGCATCCAAGAAGTTATAATTACATATTAGAAGAATACTTTTGGAAAGTTTTGTTATAATTGGACAAAAATTGCAACGCATGGAACATTTTGAATTTTGGTTCCGAGGCAAATTTTTGATTTTGAGAAAAAAAGCTTTTTTTATTTTAAAGGAAAATAACTTAGCTTTTTATAAAAAAATGAAGATATAAATATAAATTTGAAATATAAAAACACTAATATCATAACAAATGTAATAGAAGTGCAGAATATATACATATAAGTGCAATATTTATTGTAACAGTCACATCGACATGTGATAAAAATTGAAAAGTAAGCTAGAACTTTCTAATAATATCAGAAGTAAATTAGCAGAATGTATTCCATTATTATTTTATCTCAACCGGATAATATATTATGTATTTCATAAATCACAATAAGTAAAAATAAAGTATTTCAATAGGATTAAATTACAAAAATTCAAAACAGTTTCGAGGCAAATTTTTGTTTTGTTGAGAAACAACTATTTTGATTTTATAAGAAAATAACTGATTTTTTAAAAAAAATTAAAGATATATAAGTATAAATTTGAAAAACACTAATATCATATAAACATAAGATAGGTGCAGAATATATAAATAAAAGTTTCCGCAATATTTATTGAAACAGTCACATTAGCATGCGTGGTATATATAGTGATAAAATTGAAAAAATAAGCTAGAACTTTCTAATAATATCTATAAAGTAAATTAGTAGAATGTATTTCATCAACCAGATAATAAATTATATATTTCATTAATCACAATGAGTAAAAATAAAGTATTTCAATACAATTAAATTATAAAAATGCAAAACAGTAATAAATTCAATTACACATAAAAAGAAAACTGTCGCTAAATCTGAAAAAAATTAAAAAGCACCGGCATTATAGGCTACATCTTTATTAGTAGTATTTCTTTTCCTTTTTCTCTCTTTTCACAGAAATGTTTTGAGAAATGCGTCGTTTATCCTGTCTTTCAGCAATAGTCAAAGAAAAACTATCATTAAGGTTTGAGTCCTCTTTTGATTCAAGTGATTTTACGTAGCCCAAATTGTGCTTTTCGACAGCATCCGTAACTGCTATTTCTAGCCTCCTTTTGGATACGAATACCTCTTTTGGGCATTTTCGCCAAATGCAGCTATGCAGACTTTCATTACAATTCTGCGTCTTGCCTCCTACGCATCTTTCAAGAATGGTGTCTGAAGCTAAACGTTGGTAAACAGCATAATTTTTTCAACTACTTGTTGTGACAAGCAAGTTCTCATTGAACTATGTGACCCTGGGGTTTCACCTTTGGCTATTGCTCTTTTATAAAAACACCATGATGATTCCCCTTCAGGACACTTACCATGCGTAGGCTTTTCGTCAGTTGACGAGCAATGCATCAGGCTGGCATATATAGCAGTTTTCATTTTTTGGGTATTAGGAACATTATCTTTTATAGCTTTTCTGTAGTAATTTTGCAACTTTGTTATATTTTTATCCGTAAGGCTTCCCTGCTTACGCCCACCAAGAGTAACCTTCTTCACCTTCCACTCTTTTACTTTGTTGCGTAACGATGTACCTAGCCTCTTCGCAACATGATTCAAGCACTCTTCCTTTTCGATTTTTACCTCAGAACCATATACTTCATTTCTGACAAAAATTGAAAAGTTTTCGAGTCACCATCACTCAGCATGGAAACGAATCTCATTTGGCAATCACTTATTGACCGTCTCCACATAATTAGTGCAGCATGCATCTCCATGGCTCCAGACGTTCCATCGAAATTTTTGTCACACTCATCCATATGTCCTTTTCGCCAAATGTGAAATTCCGCACTATCGGCTCCCATATCTCGACCCGTAATTATGCAATTATGACAGTATTTCGACAATACTTCAAAGTCAAGAACAAGTCCACTAAGGACATCGATGATTATTCCTAATCCTAGGTTAGATGTATGTCCTCGCTTTTGCCATGTACCGTCATATGACACACTCACGTCAATGATTTCCTGATATTTTAGAGAAGAATCAACTTTTATGTGAGCTTCTCTAGCTCCTTGACGTGACATTTCGAGCATTTTTTTCTTCACTTCTTTGTTTTTAACCGATAAGTTGTGCATGCATTTGGCAAATGTTTTTCTGTCCATTGTTGGCATGTTGAGCACAGATGAAAAAGTTTCCAAAGCAGCATGCCCTCTGCCTATGGATAGGAAGGCACTCACCAGCTTGCTGTTAATATCATGTGAATTTTTAGACTCCCCTTGGAAACTTGAATACACACTTCCATAGCTTTCATGGCATGATTCACATAAAAGTTCAATTTTTGTAGAATATCCCATGGATTGGTGTTGTTTTATAACAAGGGCACAGTTTGTACAATATTTGCAAGGAACTTTTTGCAATAGTTCAGAAAACACAGCCTTGTGGGTGAAAATATAACTTGCCTCAGGTTGGGAAGATGTACTTGGGTCAGATAATGGATCCCTCTGTAATATAAAACTGTTTTTTTCATCAACAGTTTCAGGAGATTTCTGCCATCGCTTCTTGCTGTTTTCAGACAACAACTTCCTCCTTTTGGTAGGGCGACCTTTTGGTTTTCTATATCTCGATGATATAAGATCCATACTAATAATTTTAAACAATAAATGCGATTTAAAAAGAGCTTTAGTTCTGAAAAGAACTTTTTGTTTTGGTAAAATAAATATAAGGTTTGAGTAAACTTGAAAGAAAAATGCAAACCGAAGTTTGAACAAATTGTAAACAAATAATGTCAATTTAGGTCTCAGATACAGTTAAAGCAAAGTGTTGCCAACCTGAACTTGATAAATTAACATTTAAAAATAAAAATTAGTGAGGCTTTGTCTACAGTAAATAAAATTTTTCCTGTCAAAGTGCATGACAGCTACAATAGCATGACATTAGAAAATGTAAACAAAGGGGCGTGGTCATGGATGACTAATTCGAAACTACCCTATAACTCAGTAAAAAATGCATAAAACCAAAAAAATTTTTTTGCGTTTGATAGAGAGGCTAATAAGATATTATAATCAGCAAAAAAATTTTTTTCGATATTTTGGACAATTTTCCACATTTTAACTGTCCACTGTAGCCTTAAGTATTTTAACGGAAATAAAAGTTTTCGATGTACAATACAAATTTGATAATTCAGCCGCTATAAATAAAAGGTCTATTGAATTTATTCCAAAGAAGAGGGGAACCTTGCCTTATTGCTGCTGATTTTTGCAATTTATTTCCAAGGTAAGTTAACGTTAAACTTAAATATAATTTTATAACTAAAAGGAAAACGCATAATAATTATAAAAACCGTAATTCATTTTAAGAAATTCATTTTCACAACTACGTATAGTTTTTGAAACAATAAAATTTGATAAATTTTTGAATATGATGAATGAATTATTATAGAGAAAGATAACTATCACACAGATGTTATTATATATATATATATTGTAAATATATATAAACAGTTTAAATATATTGTTTTTAATAATGATTCCAAGCAGGTAATTTAGTTTACATTGAAAAGTAATTGCTCAGTACAAGTAAATAAACATTTTGAGTGGAAACTTGAAAATCTATTCTAAAGCACTGAATTTCAAAAACGCGCGTATTTAAATTTTTTAGAATAATGATAAAATATCACTCTAAATGTTTTTTTTTCTGTTTGTTCCAGAATTCTCAGAAGTTCAAAAATTTTCCCATACTACATGGATTTAATTTATATTGAAGAAATACGTGGAATTACTTGTATAAAATGTTGCCTGTCCTCTAGAGAAATGATTTTACTAAAAAAAAATTTGTATTCTTAGATTTCCTTACATGTACTAGCATTATAAAACAGATAAACAACACTTGTAGTTTCGAAAACATATTTAAATTAGTTCTTGTAAGGTTTGTTGCCATTTTTAAATTTTTTAAAAAAATTTTAAGTAGAAAGTGCAAGTGTCTGTAACAACTGTGAGCTATTGTATACATGGATTCTAAAAAATTGTTTTCATATTTAGTTTTATTTTAAAAATGGTTTTAATTTGAAGAAAAAATGTATTCATAGCAGATATCTAAAAATACCACAATGTTCTACAATAAAAGCGTTAAATTACGTGAAATTCAGCAACCTATGTTTTTCAATGAAATAAAATATCTTAAGAAAAACTTCGATATAACATTTGGTATATCTAAATAAATCCAACAAGGGAATTAATTTTAATTAATATTTAAAAAAAACATGGTTGAAATATGAGCAAGACTCCATGACGTTGTTGATTTTCAGTGTGAATAAAACTAATATTTTTATAATATTTATACGTAAAAAAACCTAGATTCACAAACATTTTCTATTTTGCAAGGGACGGAATTATATCATATAAGAAACTGTACTTGATTTTCTTTGTGTGATAAATTTGCTTTGAAGATTTCTAATCGCAAATTATTCAGAAGATTTTGTGTTACATATTCATAAATTTTTCCCGTGTATAACTGTATTTTTCTAAGTTATTTTTTTGCGTACATTTTCTTTATTACGCCTATTTTCTGTATAGTCTTCATTCCCCCATCTTGTTTCATTCATTAATAGTATAAATTGCCAGGAATTAATTTTCGTCTATTTTTCAATAATACCTATGCAAAATCTAAGCTTTTTTTTATGTATATAAATTATGAAAAACTTAGAATGAATCGTCTTTTATTCATTTATTATTTAGCTCAAAAGCAAAAAGATTTAAAAGGAAAAACTTCGAATGAAATTTCTTTTTTTCTATTCAAAGTTTGTGAGTGTAAGCGATTCAAAATGCTTTGAGGGAACAAGAAAAAGTGAGGGAATTGGATTTGCTCCAATGAATTTCTTAAGAAATGCTTGCAGTGCCATCTAGTGGTGTAGTATGTAAAATAAAAATGTATTTTCCTCCTTATATTTGACGAATAAGAAATTCCCCAAATTGAGGGTGATTCATATTATATTTGTTGTCAGCTATCAGTATTATTATGGGGATTTCTTTCTACATCCCTTTAATCCACACAGCTTTTTAGTTTTTCGTTGAAAAGGAAAAAAACTCGTTCTTTATTCCATTACTTTTTAAACAAGCTTGACTTTGTCTTGAAAGAGAATTATTCATTTATAATTTAGAGAAGAAAAATTAGATACTTTATAAATATCACCAAAAGAGTTTTTAAAGTATAATCTAATTAATATCATTCTCATTTAATAGTTATTTATTCTTTTTCTTTATCGCTGATAACTCTTATAAGCTTTTCTAATCACATTTATATGATTTCTTGTAGTATATTACAAAACAAAATACCTTTTTATAATTTTTACTCCATAACAAACTATTTCTTGATCGTACACATAAGAACAACAACATTTATTTTTTTACATTTATTTGTATTGAAAGATCCCTTTAACCTCTTAACTGTGACATATATTTCAGGAGAAGTGACTAAAAATGGAAAACTTTTTGACTGTTTAATTTTCTTCTTTATATTATTATAAAAGTTATAGAAAATGTTTTTCTATTACAAATAAAATTTAAAAAGCTAACTACTATATTTATAATTTTTACATACACATAAAAAAGTAATAAATTACACACACATCTAATTCAATTAGAGCAAATTAAACAAAATTGTGAAGCTAAATATAATATAACTAGTATAATATAATATAAAACCACAACAATATGATTTTCAATACATAAATTTTACAAATCTTTTACAGTACAGTATATCCCAAAACACAGCACTGCACACAAGCACATTTCGCACTCTGCAATAAACTCGTGTGTCACGTCTTATCCTCTTCCCTTTTTCATCTGTCTTACGACAGCATATAAAACACTGTCTTTTAGGAGAGGATTTTTTCCCGTTTTGGGAATGTGTTCTGGAAAGCGTCGACCTGTGAGGCGCTGTGCCGCCCTGGTCTTGGTAAATGAACATTTGGCTTATACTATGTTCTACAATTGCTTTCTGTAGTTCATATTGATTTTTGCACCTCCTGCTGAATTATACATAATGAAGGAATTATATAATACTTAATCTAGGAGATGGAAAAATATCATTTGGTCATATTTTTTATCTCGTTTTCTTGCACCTGGGTAGTCTGTAAGATGTTGATCAACTTTATCAACTCCTCCTACAGTGTTGTTGCAATCATGAACTACTTTTGGGTTCAATTTAATTTCTTTTTTCTTATCTTCAAACTCAATCATTTCTGCAGTATGAACTGAAGAAATCATGCAAACATCATTTTTATCGTGCCATTTTACAGCCTCAACTGAAGTTGTAATCGGTAAAAAACTAGAACTAATAATATCATCTATTAGGAAAATAGTGAATTAAGTATCCTAAATAGAAACGAACTCAGCTCGGGCTTCACAAAATAGAAACTTTAATTTTTTTCCCCCTGCCCGAAATCAGTTCGGGCATCACAAATTCTGCACATAGTAGTTACCCGAACTGGATTCGAGCAATACTGTCAAGGAGTTAAAGAAGATGGCAACGAATGAAAGTGAAACTGGACGGGATTGGAGAAGGAGGAGAGTTTGATATTGGAAATGAATTAAGATTTAAGTGCTTTTGAATAGTAAATAGTGATAAAGTAATTTGTGTGAACTAAATGGTTGATTAAATCATCTGAAGAAGTCAGTTCCCATCAGTGTCAGTTTTTCAGTCCATCATAAGTCAGTTAAAATTGTTTGCATAGAATTTTCAAGATGCTGCTGTAGCAATCACGATTTGTGTAAGACAAACAAAAATAACTTATAGCTACATTTTTCTCTTTATTGTCTTCTTGAATTTAAATAAAAAGAAAAAATATTTTTTCTAGCATTATGCAATTTTTTTATAAAACAAACGAGAATTTTATAACAATATAGAAAAAGTTTCTGATGTACAAATTGACAATTCAAAAATAGAGAGAAATTCTTTCTATAAGAGTAGATATCATTAATTAATTCTTACTGAGACATGACTTATTTGTTATTATTGTTTGTTTCTAATACCACCTGTTCGACGGTGCAGATCGAAGTCCACGAAATTCATCATGACACGGGTTTCTTACCTGTCGTTAGCCGTAGCTTTGAGGACAATGCAGTTGACAGTACGAGTTGGCTCAGTTATGACTTGTTTAAAAAGGTTAATTTTCTGTACATTTTCAAGTGACATTTTTTATGTTCGAGTATTCTTTAATCTGAAGATCTGCACGCATTAATTTCTTTATAAATATTTTTAATAATTTCACGCAATTTATTTTCAAAGCATACTGTGGAATACCAAAGCTTAACTTTGCTCGAAGTACCTTGTGCAACCGTGTTTAAAATAAAAATTATTTTGTAAATTTGACTATTTAAACTTCTTTAGAAATATTTCTACTTTTAATTCACCAGATTACTTAATTTTAATATTACAGAAATAAGATAGAAAAAACTAAATTTCAACAGCAAAAACAAAGAAAACTTTGCCCCATAGCCCTTAATTTTTGTTCAATTGATTATAACCCTATGTATATAGAACGTAAAATTAAATTAAATATTAATTATTAATAAGTAATTTTATTATATTTTTTACATGATATAGGGCTTTCTTCGCGATTTTTTAAAATTATTTAGGGTAAGCACCAATTATAATTTCATAGAAATCTACAACCATCAGCCCGGATATCATTAAATTTATTGCATTTTCTTATGATTTCGAATGTATATATCAAAACATAAAACATTTTCCGCAAATTTCTTCTCTGAATTACTGGTACAAATTTTTAAATTACTGGTCTTAATTTTCGAATTTCTGGTAATTGTGTAGTTAATCCACTTTAAGTTGCCTAGGCTGAAATATTTCCCCGCCATAGGCTTTCTAATACATATTTTAAATATCAATTACATATTTACGTAATTTGTTCAGTGATCAATCTTTCGTTACAAAATAGCTAAATGATTGTTGCTATATGTCATAATATCCTTTCCCGTTTGTTTCTAAAGTAATATTTTAAAGAGTTTCTTCTAATTTCTAAAATGACTCTCTACTCGTTTTTCAATTCCGCTTCAATTCGATATAAAGACGTATTATTTCGTCAAACAATCCCGGCACATCAAACAATATCCTTTCGAAATACTTTCAATTGTTTGAATTTTCCAGCCACCGTTTCCTGTCTCACTAAGCCCACAAATGTTTAATAATTAACACCTCATGTTACCAAACAAATTAACGAGAACTTTCTACCGAATAATTTCTGGAATGCAAGGAGAAAAAATTATAACAAAAAAAAAACCCGTAAAAGTAGATCAATAGGTCTTAATTTCGCAAACTTCGAGCGAGACTAGGGCGACGAATTGTTCTGCAATTAAGCGCCATAAACATTCTATTCGTAACCGAGAGTGCTGTGTTAATAAACCAGACGATTTCAGGTGGAATATTGGCGCCACTCACCACCATTATTGTATTTTTCTTTTAACAGAATGGCAACGGATCAGCGAGCATCATCTCTTGATTTATCCAACCGAAAGAAACATCCCAGCGGGATAAATAATACTCTCCTTTAAGGAGAACAGAATAAAAAGAAAGTGTAAGAGAAAGATAGAAAGAGAAAGAGAGAAATAAAAGAAAACAAATGACGCCATCTATGTTCGGTTCCACATCCGGGATCTTTTCTATGGGATGAGATCCGCTTACGTACGTCGTATCAAAGCCTGCGGATTGACGAGCTGTTATTAAGAGGATATCCAATCAGAAACGGAGTCAACAGTGTAGAGAAGAAAAGCTCTCTCACAAGAAAGTGAGTTTCAAAAACAAACAGGGATATAACTAATGTCATACGCAAACACAATATTACGCGCAAAGCTCAGGCAGCGGACAGGAAAGTATGGAAGAGGAATAAGAAGAAAAAAGAGGGGGGGGCGAAAAGACGGAGGAAAGAAAAGAAAGTAAAAAAGGGGGAGGAAGCGATGGAATAATAATAATAAAGAATAATGGTAGGGAGATTTTGTGAAAATCCATTAATGCTTGCTGCGAAGAACACGCTGCTGCTATTGAAGCTTAAAAGTAGCGTTCCAGCGTCAACGCGAATAACAAGTAAAACATGAAACACTCAGAAATGTTTGCAGTTCTTTCGAGGGGTTGTGCATATATTTTGGTAGCAATGCTGTCATTTTGTGTAAGCGTCATTTGTCATTTGGCATAAAAATGAATCCGTTATACATACATATGTTTCAACGAGACTTATAGGGTTCCTTTTTATTTTTATTCGGTGTTATAATGGTACGGATTGAGAGAGAGAAGAAACGTTTAATTAAAATCGAGTTTAATTTAAATCGATACCAGATACACTGCTATTGAAATTAATTTTTGTAATGTATTTTTTTTGCCGTTTAATCGATGCATATTTAAAAGTATCAATTTTATGCATTAATTAGATTGAAATGTTTCAAAAATAGCATTTTTTAAAATGCTTAGAATAAATGATGTTAATATTGAAATTGAATAATTAATTATAATTTTGTACATTTATAATTTCTTATTTTGCAGTTTGTACATTTCCATATTTTCATAATCTTATGAAGATGGAGTTAAAAATTCTAAAAAAAATTGTTTGTATCCATCATACTAATATGGAATATTTTGTATTATATAATTCCTGTTAAATTATATACTAATTAATTAGTTTAATTACATTTTCATTAAAAATTATTTGCATTGCCCGTTATGTAAATAAATAACGCAATTTATTTTTACGAAAACTATTATTAGTATCGAAAAGAGATGCGCGCAATTATTATATTTTACATGATACTATTTATAATCTTTTCACTACCCGACATTTTTCCAATAGATTTCGTACGTTAAGTTTACGGATATAATGTTGCAATTTTTTAAGACTTTTCCAAAATAAATGTATTTTACTTTATTCATGTTAATGAACATGATTAAATAAATCTGTAATTATAAAAAGAATGTAATTACACTTTGAGGACTGCATCTCTAAATTATCCTTGCTTTTGGGTAATTTAGCCAATGTCTTAAGCTCAATGTATATCATTTACAATCGCAAATTACTACAATTGAGAGCACAAAGGATAAAAAAAAAAGAAAGAAATCGGTTAAAGATATTGAAAAACAGACATGCTTTTTGAATTCGGGATGAATTTCACTGAATAAATTAATCCATTTGAAATATATTTTATCGATTAATTTATTTTGAAAATTACCGCTAAAATATTCACTGTAAAGCGTATGTTATTGTAACAAGATAACTACATTTGATTTTAGAATTGAACAATATTTTGTGTGTGACGCTCTAAGTATCTACTCCCCCTCTTAAATATAAATTAATTAAAATAAAAAAGTAAGTAGAATCAGGAGAACATTATATATTTGTACGTATTTTGGCTTTAAATTTTCCTTTATTCAGATACTTAAGATCAAGTTTAACGAAATAAGTATTAATGAGCTTAGTGCATTAGAATGGTAATGAAAAGTTGTCATTGAAAAGTGCTGCAGATGAAACAAAATTATAGAATAAGCGTTAAAAAAAATGTTGCATATACTCCTGAAATTTGACTAAAATACAAATCACGGAGCATTTCTCAATTTCTTAAACATAATTTGTTTAGTTAATATCACAAGATGAATCAATCTACTGAAGAAGTAATTCCTATTCACGGTTCGATCTCTCTCTCTCTCTCTCTCTCTCACACACACAGAGGTTCCCAAACTTTTTTTTGTCTCATAGATCCGTTGCCATGTTTTTCGTCTTTGGGTCGACCCCTAATATTAAATTTTTGCACGTTTTAACTTAAATGTCTTTTTGACAGCTGGTATATAACTACTTACTTTAAAATATTTAAATTTTAACTGAAGTGAAGTACAGTGTTAAAAACTTAAGTATCATATGTTAATTAATTTTAAATTTCAATTTAATAATACATAATTTAACTGAGCAGAAAAGAAAAATGTTTTTAATGCGAGGGACGAATCTGGTGCTTCAATAACAAATTTTCTACATTTGGCATCAATCTTGCCGATGCCCTAACTCTAATTTCTTCAATTTATAATATGCGCGGTCTCTTTTTCTCTTGAGATTGGCAACCGCGATGAAGTTCTTGCTCCCTAGGAAAAACAATTAAAACTTTTCTCTCGGTATTCCATATTTAAGGATAAGCAACAGGGACGTCTTTGTATGGCTAAAACTGCTGACATCCGTTTCTAAACTTTACTTTAAGATCTTCGTTAGTGCCTATTCCGATCCGTTCCTCTTGTAATATGATATTTATTTTCTTCAATGTGACCATATGATTTCTTAGTCTACTGTGGTATTACCATAGTCAAAGCATTCTCAAACCTAGTTTCGAAATCTGAATAGAGGGAATTTAAATGTTGAACCTGGGTTAAAACGTCATCTTCCTGGCAGATTGTTTGTTACAAAATGAGAAACTGGGAAAATTCGCAATGTTCAATATTATACTGCTTTAGCATAATTCAGGGAAGAAAAACTGAAAGAATGGTCCTTTTTTAAATAAAATATATGCTGCCCCCTTGTAACTGTAAAAATTAACCTCATATTAAATTTAGTAAATAAATCTGCAAAATAGGTAAAATCTGGTTTCCCCTTGAGTATATTTCCTTTTAAAATTAAAGGTACGATCTGGATTAATGAGAGCCACTATAGTATAGACCCCTAAATTATTTTTTCACAGACGTAGACTCCTTGAAAGTCGCCCTAAATCCCTGGGGGTCCATGTAGAATCACTGGGAATCACTGGGTTAGATTATAAGAATATTCAAAGATGAAGAATTTCTAGGCATACTGAATCATGACTTGCCTTTTAGCAATGTAGTCCTAATGCTTTTAAGCCATGGAACTGGCTCGTGCTTGATAAATCTGTCATGGAATCTCATGTTGTCACGGTGTAGAAGTTTGGAGAGTGGGATGCCCCTTGTCACATGATCATGCCTCTAAACTACGAGATTCGTCGTCCCTACCCTTCTCCCTACCTCGAAGCAGGATGTTAATAAGCAATCCTGATCATCATCATCATCGATGGAGAATCACAATATGCTACGCTTTTGCCGACCTTAGAGATTTCTTTAAATGCCATTGTATACATGTCATTAAAAAAAAAGATCTAAATTTGTCCATATGCTGTTTGAAAATGAGATTGAAATTTTACCATTATTAAAAACAATTTTATGAAACTCATCATAAGTTTTAAAGATTATGATCTAATCTTAATGCAAAGCAAAATACATTACAATTATAATCTGTTAGTCAAAATTTTTCTAAAGAAAATGTTGATTAAAATTTTACGAAGCATTTTCTTTTTTTAAAAAATAATACTTTTAAGTGGGTTGGCTCCTCGCTTTTACGACTTCAAACCACTATAAATTTAATTATTCTAGGCAAAGTTTTGAAAAAAAAAATAGTTTTAGCCACCAAGCTGCGATAGCCTTAAAAAATATTTTAGTTGCAAAAAATAAATTTTTCTTTCATTCATAAATTTTTCTTTCATACTTGCAAAATTAAATTCATTATCGGTTAAATCAGGCCTGAATTTTATAAACGAAATTGAAAACTCATTAGCTAACCAATTTATTATGGCAGCTAGAACAATACCCATTGAAGGCTAATAATATTTTTCATTACACACGAAAGAAAAATACAATTGGAAAAAATTAAATATACTATATTTCTTATCATCACGCTTCTTATCACGCTAAATATCTGATCGGTGGCTTAGAGGAAGCGTGGCCTCTTCGTGAGCTCAAGCTTGCGGGTTCGATCCCTGCTTGAGTCGATAAGTTTTCTAGAAGCGGAAATCTCGTAGGAATGCGTGTCAGACGCTTATGTGGCATATAAACAATTCCTTAATTGTCAATTTGGCTCTGGTACTCTCCACACTATTTGGCATCCACCACGAGCTTGAACTAAAAAAAATTCAAGCGTTCGAATTTGACTGCGAGAGCCGTCACTAGATGGTGCCACCATGAAACGGTTTTCACATTTGGGGATTTTCCGTGTCTACAAAGACTTAGTTGCTGATATGCCACCCATTAGGGAAAAAAATAAGGAGGCTTTTCACATTGATAGCCCTCGTGTTACTTTTAATCGTAATGTGATCAAACAATTAATCAATCTAATTTTGTGGAAAACATTTTGAATGGAGAAAAAGGAATTCTTCCAGTCAGAAACACAATTCTAAGAATTTTTCAAATGCTGCTTGACAATATAAACTTAAATTAATGCCAAAATATATAAATTTGATTATTCATTTATGTAAAGCGAGTTTATATTTAAAATAACATATATATTTTCTGTGCAGTATCTAGTATTTGTTGACGAGGTTTCTATTCAATTTGTTGCCACTCCTAATAAGTTGGATATATATATCCAACTTATATTACTTAATATTTATACCAACTTATATTACTCCTGCTTGATATTACTTAATATTTTGCTTTTGCGTTTGTTTATTCCCTTTGAATCCGTCCACAGAATTTTAGTTAAGTTAATTTTTGGAATGTTCTTTATGTAGTCGCGTTTTGTGTTACGAGCAGAAATTTACAATGTTTTATCTTTACAGACGTGTGCTCTCTCTCTCTCTCATATAATAGTTCTTTCACATAAACAGCCTCAATAAT
Organism: Trichonephila clavata; assembly: GCA_019973975.1. Taxonomy (NCBI): domain Eukaryota; kingdom Metazoa; phylum Arthropoda; class Arachnida; order Araneae; family Nephilidae; genus Trichonephila; species Trichonephila clavata. The sequence goes on from BMAO01010858.1 coordinate 13,946, forward strand.
TCTTTATAGTAAATAGCCTCATTTACTCTGCGAGTTGAAGTAAAAATACAAAAATATATTGAACCTGAAAAATAGTAGGTTTTCGAGCCAGAACACAGTTATTCAAAATAATTTTGCACTCCCGAAAATTATTTTCACGTCTTTAAAATATCATAGCAACTGGATCGAAACAGTGAAATTAAATTTTTGTATTTGCACTGAATTTTCTTTAGTTTTAGCTTGCGTAATTATCGTAAGTTGGAAAAATTACTGTTTTTAATACACATCAATAATAATAATATAGTCACAGTTTTTTTTTCTTAAAACTTTTTTCAAGGATACTTTTTATCTAAGCATTTTAACTCTGTGTTTCCTACAAATCTGCAAAAAATCATTGTTATTACGTTAAAATTTTAATTACTTCTAATATTAAATTCTGTAAAAACAGACTCACACATATATCGGAAAACTTTGATGATTACTCTAAATTTATCTATAGAAATGATTACTAAAATTTAAAATATACTCGTCAATTGCTAAATTTAGATAGTGTAATTCAATATAAGTTTCGTAACATTGCAATAATTTTGCGAATTCTGATTTTCAATGTAAATATTCTAAATTAATTTTTAATTTCCTGATCCTATTGTAAAATATTCTCCTCTTTCTAAGAAGCTTTTAGGGACTGAATTAACTTTTAAGCATTTTTAACAGATTATGATAATTTACTTAGAAATTGATGAAAGTGGAATAATAATGTATTCCACTAAACGTAATGAATAGCGAATGACAATATTACTATAGTATATTGATGCAATAAAATATTATTGTTAAAATATTTAAATGTTATTAAACATTTTAATATTATTAAGCCTTATTTCAGAAATATTTAAATGCTTTTGAACATTTTAATATTATTATGTACTAATTAAAAATTGGGCATTATAAAACATTCTAATACTATTATTTATATCTATCTTGGCAATTTTTAAGCAAAATACTTCTTATTAGAAGTATTTTCTATTTCATTTCGAAACGAACAGCAATGCTTATAGCAAAAATGATTATTTTATGACGTTTCCAGAATGTAGTATCGGAAAGTCATATAAAAGGATTTATTAGCAGAACGTTACTTTAAAATCAACCAAAAGTTGTAAATATTTATATGTTAAATATCGTTTGTGTTTTAAATGTATATTTATGTTTTATACATCTTACACCAGCGATTTTTAAACTGTAGTCCGTAGACCTGGGGATCTACGAAGGTCTCTCACTTAATATTAAGATTTCCCTCTTTTATAAACTCCGAAAGGCCTCTTGGAAAAATTGAAAGATATGCCCTCCTAGACTGGATCATTCAATTTCCCCCAAAGAAAACTACTATAATACATATTTCGATAAAGAATATTAATTCAGTGTTTTTGTTGCTTGCAACCACATAGCTAATACTACTGCATAATATTTTTAAGAAATAAAAGAAACCGGGGGGGGGGGAGTGTTGAAAAAGCTAAGAGCCAGAGGCAATCTTAGGATTATTGAGGAGCCTTTAATCAAGAGTGACGAACCCGCGGCACGGGCCGCACGTGGCCCGCTTTGAGTAATTTTGTGGCTCACGAGATTAATTACAACTTTACAAAATGTGAACATTTTGTGCAATATTTTTATTTTTAATAAGGTTTTTTTTTTAAATAAATCCCATTGTTGATTTTATTTTATTACGTTGCTTCTGTTACTGTGAATCTTTTTTTTTTCTTTGAAAATGAAATTTATCAAGTAAAAATCGCCCTCGAACTTGACGGATGAAAACCTGCAACATCAGTTACGATGCGCATATACACGCATTGAGATGGACATGCAAAAACTAAGTGAAAGAATTGAGAAAAAACATCTCCCCAATATTAAATAAATTAAACATTTTTTTTTAATTGCATAATTATTGCCATACATTTTATCTACGTAAAAACGGCGTATAACGCGTACCGCCGTATAACACGCACCTATACTTTATAACTGGAATTTTTAATTTTTAGATACATTTGCCGTATAACGCGCCCACTTTTTTACGGAAAAACCTGAAATGCTCTTATGTTTTGAAGGCATGTATTCGAAGTATTATCCCGGGCTTTTGAAAAAATAATATACGGCTAAAAATACGACCCTTCAAATTCATAAGAAATGTCATTTCTTTTAAATAAAAAGTATTCAGATGTATGTAAAAGACTAATTTTTTTTCTATGTCCATCTTTTTTTCATTTTTAAAGCTCTCGTTTTCATACCCGGCGGTATAACACACATCCGTAAATTTCGGTCTTACATTTTATGTTAAAAGTGCGTGGTTATACGCCAGATTTTACGGTATGTTTGTATACATGAAAAGCAATGGAAACAATATTAATACATCATTCTGTTTTAAATTTTCACTCTCAATCTAATATAAAGATATATATTTTTATATGCGGCCCGCGAGTTTATAACGTTTTTCTGAAGCGGCCTTTGGGGTTGACCACCCCTGCTTCTACTCATTTAGCTACATGTTAGGGAGTCAGGGAGGGTTGCTTAAAATCTTGAGGATCCACGATGTCAGACTGATACACAAAGAGGGGCAGCGGCGATCAACAGCTTAAGGGCCGCTGGCTTACACAATACAGAACTCAATATTTATTGCATTAGATTTTTAATTAAAACTTGTAAAATATATTTTATTATTATTATTATGAAGAAATGACAAATCTTCAATACTATTATGATCATGAATGATATTAATTTTGTAACTTCACCAAATTTCAAATTCTTCTTTTCATTTGTAACTTCACCAAAATTATAAATTACAAATAATATACACATTTAATATATAAATGATACACACAAATAATTACAAATAATATATTTGTAATATGCATACATTTTGTTCTTTATATTATGTGTTGTATTTGTAAATATATTTGCGGGTTTTTTTTTACATAAGGTGCAGCGGTACAAACAAGAGCTCCGAGAATTTTTCAATTTCTTTCTCTTTTTACTTACTCATTTTTATGTAGTATATCTTTTTGTAATCTATATATCTCTGATTGATTTATTGATATCGTAATTGAACACCTGAATTGAATAATATTTCATAGGTCTACGCTTTGAATGAAAGAAGATACTTTTTTTCGTAAGGGATTTGCTTAATGTAATTGGTCTGCATCTGTTTTGCACAATAAAACACTCCTCTACCTGCTTTTTCTTTTCTTCTTTTCCTTTTTTACCTTTATTTCTAACGCATTTAGTATAATCGTAATGAAAAATCTTTCCCAATTTAACATTTTAAATTAAGTTAATTAAAAGAACATTAAAAGAGCGCAACAAATCTCCCTTCATCTCAAGTTACCCTTACATTCTGAAGACAAGTAAATATTCAAATATCATTCTCCCTGTATTTTTCATCTGCACACTGGAAGCTATCTTAGTTTTTACATATGTGAAAGTAAGACTCGCTTATTATTTAATCCTAATAAAGATCAAATGTCAAAAATTACATCTTAAGGAGTATTTCACTCTTCAAAAATTCACATCAGTCAGCACAAGGACTTTTAATGTCCAATGAAGTTTGTTAGAGTTCATGTTTTTTAAAGCGATATTTTTTTTAAATTGTAACACAAACACATGACTCACGGGCTTTTTTTCCAACCCTATACTACAACTCATTTTTACGGGTATAACAGGTTCTCAAAGTTCTTTCTTACCAAAATATTCTGAACGAATAATTAGTCGACAAATAATTGCTTAAGTAACAATTATTGAAAATATTGAGTTGTAGTTTTTGATTTCAATTCAGGGCAGTGCTTTGAAAGCTTAGATTCTCATGCGATTTTCTATGGTAAAAGTTTCAAGTGTTTCATAAAGCACGGCTGCATCTTCGTCTTTTTTTGCAGTGACTGACTCTGATAATAAAACAGTTACATAAATAATGTATTGATAAATTGTGCACTTCACATTAAAATCATTAAATCAAATTAAAGAGTTGAAATTGTGGATGATATTTTCTAAAATCATGCTTCTTTCTGTGTCTTCTGTGACAATTGTTAGGAAAATATCATTAACAATCACAAAATTAGTGCATTTTTCACGCAATTACTATTGTTTCAAGTTATATCCGCATAAGTTTATGGTAAGACTGAAAGTCTTTAATTATTAATTTGTATTATAGAATTATCATTCATAATTTATTTGTTTTATAGAATTATTATTAATAATTCTATAATTCATTTGTTTTATAGAACAGTTTTTAATAATTAATTTGTGTGATAGACTGATTATTATTATTATCGAATTGTTATTAATTTTATATTAATTTGTGTTATTAATTATCAATTATAGAATATATTGATTATCTAGAATAATGAGAGCGTATCTCAAGTGACGTAATATTTGTTATAGTCTCCTTAAGTAGATATCAGATAAGTAGATAAATTCTTTGTAATCCTTATAGAATTTTTTTAAACATTAATAATGAGAAATAAATATGTACCATTTAATGGAAAAAACCGGTTAAATAAATATTTGTATATTAAACCTCTCTCCCACACAAATATTCAAATATGATTTTAATATCACCCCTACACCCTAAAAGAATATTGAATTTTTGAACCCAAAATATAGTGTTTTTTACTCAATTCCATTTCCTATTGGTAGACAAAATATATCAAAATTAGTACGGCTTAGAAAAAAAATTTGAATATTGAAACAGAGAACTTAATAAGTAAATTGAGGTTTTTTGCTATTTTCTTGATAACCAGAAAGGGAGTTGAACCGCATAAATGGACAACTTTGTTCAGTATCGAGGGTAATCATTTAGAACTGCTCACAACAACAGTTCTTTAATTGAAATCGAATCTAAACTCTGATTTAACTATTTTTAATTACTACTCGACCCCCACACTATTTCCGGCGAACTAAATCCCTCCACAACAAAAATACCTGCCTCCATAGCTCTCCTATATACCTTTCCGACGTGCGTCGAGTGAAACGCTAATAGCCGAGAGAAAACGCGCAACTCCATTAACGACCTTTTGACCTACCCACGGTTGCAGTCAGGCTCTTCTCCGCCCACCCCCTACACAAAACGAGGGATCTCCAAATCCTCTTTCCATCTATCCCCCCTCCAACCATCCATAATCCAAATGGATTTTAGAAGCGCACAGATTCTCCAGTAGGCGTGTATTATGATGATGGTAAAAGGAGCATTAACATTTAAAACACAGGAACAAACAAGACGAGGCCATTAATACGCTTGTCATTCCTGATTTCTTTTTCTCCAGAACACGGATCTCTGATTTCTTCTTCTCTTGTGATCCTCCCCATTAAGTGATTTTTTAATACGTTTTCTCTAGATAAGCGGATTGCTCCGTATTAAGTAGTTTGTTTCGAAGGCTAGAGAATTTTTTTTCTTTTTTCTTCTTTATTTTGTTTCGTCTTCGTTTGTTTTAATGGGGTGGGTGAGCAGCAAAGGTTTAATCTCTTCTCCAGGATTGAGAGGTTTATTGAGAGTTCTTAAAGAAGTTTGGGAATGCTTATGATCAAGTTCTTGGGAAATAAAAGAGTTTGGGAGGAAATTGGGAGGAAGAGGCTATTGGTAAAGCTCTATTTATCGAAAGTAACTAGTAAACAATGCGCGTTTCTCTTTTCTCCGATTCACAAAATCTTGTTTTTCGTGTTTAGATCGCATCTATACAATTCAAGTACGTAATAAACATTGATAAGACATATTTATTGAGAGAGAGAAAGGAGGGAAGTATAAAAGGATTAAGAGTTTTTCTTGAAGAAAAGAGGTTTTTCTTCTAGACAATCTTTTATCGTCTTAAGTATTATCTTTTCTTCAAGTGAACTGAATTTCAGAAGAGTTTTCAGAATTAAATTCCATTAGAATATTTTATTTTTATTTCAATGGAAATTCTTGAATTGTTAAGAGTAAAATTAAGGACATGAGTACTTTGATATTATTCGGATTCTCTATCTTAAGAAAATAATTGAATCTGAATAATTAAGTGTTCAGAGATAGGTCTTCTTTGATGTATACCGAAATACAATACATACTTAATACATATTCATTTTTCTCTCTTAAAATGTATTTCTTTATTTCTCATGCTACAACTTTAAAATTTGGCTTGTCTTACACCGTATTGTTAGCAATTAGAAGCAAATACAGAGGAGTCCCGAAAATTCGGCCTAATGTAAACCGAAGGCTAGCCGAGTTTGTGGAAATGCTGGGTTATCGAGGATGTTATTGAAAAAGAATAAGTTTAAGTGTTTCCTTAGAAAATATTGTACTGCATTTGTATATATTGTTTACTTGAGAATACAACAGAAAATATATTGCCCAATACCCTTAAATAGAGGAAAGGTACGTATACTTTATGATGGAATAAGGCAGGGGATCCCAAACTTTTTTGTCTCATTGACCCCTTGCCATGTTTACAGTTTCAGATAGACCCTAGCTCTTACCCAATATTAAAATTTTTTGCAAATTTATAAACGTAAATGTTTTTTTGATAATTGGTGCTACTACTTAAAAAAACTTCTAATTGTAATGAAGTATAGTGTTTAAAACTTAAGAAGCGCCTGTAATTAATTAAAATTAAAATCAAATTAATACATAAAATATCAGAACAGCAACAAATACTTTTTATGAGAGGATCAATTTGGTGCCTGAATAACAAATTTTCAGCATTTAATATCAATCTAGTCAGTTTTAACCCTAAATTTCCTTTGTTAGTAAGTGCCCAGTTCTTTTCTCCCTCCCCCTGTCCTTTTTTTTTTAGATTAGCAAACTCGGTGAAATTTCCTCTCACGAGGAAAAGTGATTAAAAACTTCCTCCCGATATTCTATAATTTGCAAAAAATATCAGGTATGTCTTTTTAAAGCCAAAATTGCTGACATCCGTTTCTAAACTTTATTTTAAGATCTTCATTAGGACCTATTATGATCAGTACCTGTTGTAATACGACATTTTTTTCCCGAAGAGCCTATATGAAATCATTGTCTACTCTCTGTTGTTTTTATTACTATAAAAAAGCCATTATAAAACCTAGTTTCAAAATGTGAGTAAGGGCATTTAAATGTTGAACGTAGGTTAAAATGTCCTGAGACTGTCTGCAACAAATTGAGAAAATTTACTACGTTCAGTATTATACTTCTTCAGCTTAATTTTGGAAAGAAATGCTGAAATTGTCATTGTCTTAATGAAATTTATGCTGTCACCTGTAACCACAAATTAACTTCACTAAATTTAGTAAATGATAAATTGGTAAAATCTGGTTACCACTAGATAAAATTGTTTTTAAAGATTAAATTCATGATCTGGTTTAATGAGAACCGCTATCATAGACCTCCATTTACACCTCATTAGACGGCCAAATTATTTTTTTTTGCTCGTGTGGACCTTTTTCAGGTCATCATAGAAGCCTGGGGGTCTATATAAACCACTTTGGGAAACACTGGAATAGAGCTTTACTACATGAGAAGGAAAATTAATGAATAGATAGTATACAGTAATTTACCTGATCAGACACGCTTCAGAAAAATATTTTATGAAGGCATAAAGCTATCTGTAATGAAAATTAAATAATCGACTTTGCAAAAACTGCCTACCTTTCTTTTAAAGAAATGCTTTATGTCCTGTTTTCCGTACTGTACTCTGCGTTTTTCTGTTTTTTCTGAAAGATGATGAAGGAACAGTAAGTCCATTACCGACGCACCTTGTTGCTCAAAATATGGAAGAGAGATTTCGACAGCCTTTAGTATTTTACTATGTGATATTTTTTTTCAGAGTTTGTACAATGTCCTTAAAGTTAACGCCTTCGTTATTTTCGGGCATTTTTTATTAACTGTGACTTTATTAATCATAGTATATGTAAAACAAAACAGAGGTTTTAAGTTAATTAATATTTCTTCTCCTATTTGCAAGACTTCAAATACATTGTTCAAAATTGTGAAAATAATACTTTCTTTGAGCCATAATTTTCAATAATAATAATATAATGAAAATAATAAAAAATTAATCATAATACAATTTAATATTTATCTTTATCATTCAATTAACTTCAAAAATTCAAAATGTAATAATGCAATAAATCCAATGTATACTGTTAAAAATAAAGTCTTTTAAAAGTGTTTCCAGGCGGGTGCATTTTAATCGAATAATTGAAAATGCATAAGCGTGCACGAATCTAAAGGCATTCATTCATCGTGTGTATTGTAACTCCCGAGTAGGAATAAACTCGTAATAAGTTATTACATTACTATAGCAGCATATTTATTACTATATGCATTCATATGTCTTTGTTAACTTTTGCTGCATTTGTACTAAAACCGGGAAGAGGCTATTTGATTATATTAATTTGGAAATTTTATGTATTACAATAACATGTTAAATATGCATTGTAAAGTTATGGAATTCTAGTCTTTTTTTAACTTTTCATTATACATATATACATCATTTGTCAAGAGAAATAATTTAAATTCTAGGAGTGGGGAAGAATTTGAATAATTTGAAAAAAAAATTCGTCTTTGATGGAATTTTTTTATTGATTTATGTTATTATTCCGGGTATTTAAATAAGGTAACAAGGTTATATGCAAACCAAGTGAATTCTTTAAATCTGAGTAGTTCTTGTTAAATTTACCCACAATTATTCTTGTTGCATGCATTCGTGAATTGGCGGAAATATTCAGTCAAATACCCATAGGTATATGAATAGAATCTTCGGATATTTTGTATAAATATAAGATTTTATATACATTGAAAATGAAAATATGCTGAATTAAAATTGTTAATGCTAGTAATAAATTGTTTTAATTTTTTTTCAAATAAATATTACTGTCTAAAAGGGAATAACATATACGTATCACAGAACAAAAAAAATATTTTTTAAAGAGAAACATTAAGTCAGATAAATTTAACAAACGTTAGAAATTTTATAATAAAATATAAGAATAAGCTACGAAATAACAAATAACGATTATAGTAAATGCTATTTTTAAAGATAATCAGTGATAACCATTCGAAACAATATAAATATGAGATTACAAGGGGATATTATAATTGATAGCCAAAGAAGGGGAATGGAGTTTATCATGTCGTTAAAAAATTCAGCAAATTAAATTCTAATTCTAAACTGAAATCAGCTTTTAAAAATTTAAACAATTTGATATTTTATAAAATAATTATTTCATTATTAATAATTGAAGGATTTTGAAAAAATCAATTACCTATTATATAACGATTACAGATGGGAGATTTATCTCATAACTAATAAAAATTTCCAAGTCAAACTATTTATACATAAGGTAATTCACAATCATAAAAATAAAAAGTTAGCCATAAAAACTAGCAAAATAACCAAAAATCATTATAAAAGGCTTTTATATCTTTGAAATAATGTGTGTGAAAAAATTAAAGATAAAAATGCATAGTTAAAAATCAGTGTTAGAAATATAGTTAGATAATGGCGATATTTTAAGAATATTTCAAAAATGTCACTTAAGTATACACAATTGCATTTAAGAAACAGAGTACATACATGCAGTAAATTTACACAATTTTAAAAACAGTAATTTTTATTTAAATAATCTTACTTTATCAAAGTAAGTACTCTGTACTACTTACTAATCTTTGTTTTTACCTTATTATGGATAATTAACAAATATTATCTTACTGTTTTGCAAATATAACCATTACTTGGTATGAAATTTCTGTTATAATTACTTTGAAGCATTTATTATTATATTAGATGCTGGTAATATATAACTATTATATATATGCTAATCATAGTTCAACATAGTCTACATTCAATGTCTCATCTACAAGCAAATGTAATATTTTTATTTTCCCAAATAATTCTACCTCCAAATAGTTCAACATTTTCTTAGCATTTTACTATATCTTAGCATGTTGAAATAATCAGTAATAATAACTGATTGAAACTAAAATTAAAGTAAAGAATAAACCTGAATTTCAGTAAAAATCTCTAAAGATTAAATATAACTTTCAAATCACTAAAATCCCAAAGTCCAAACTTAGATCCTAAAGTTTTTAATAAATCTAGCAGTTAAACTTGCAGTTATTATACTGTTACCTAAAAATAATTGTGTATGAATAAATAAAATAAATAGAGGCTTTACAACTTTTCCGCAGGTGTAAAAAAAAAACAATTTTTATATACTTTTATCTGTCAAAGTGGGTGTGGTAAAACAGCTGGTTATTTTTTTAAAAGTCCATTTTGACTTCTAATTCCTAAAATAGCAAATATATTGTAACACTGGAATTAGCAAATACTATATTATATTATATCACTATGAATTGGAGATTTTAGAAATATCAAAATCTCATTTCACAATCATTTTTTCAAATTTTTTATACAAATATTTTTGTATTAAAAATAAATAAATAAATCACTGGACTAACAAAATTATTTCAGTTACATTTTATTCATTTATTTTTAAAATTAGAAGTTAGATGTGAATAATAATAATCCCATAAGTTCGTAATACCTAAACCTTTCAGAAAATACTTCAGAAAAAAATGCATGTAAGTGCTCATTTTGTTGATTAAAACTCTGATTATTTACTTCTACTCCAGCACTTTAAAGTTAATCAGGTGTTTACGAAAATAACACATGAATATTTATTTATCTTCGAAAACATTTTAAAAATTAATTTTTATCGTTAATGAAGGCGGAGGTTATAAGTACAGTATTAAGATCTTAAAGAGAAATTTTAAAGTATTTTCTGTTTTCAACAAAATCGTTTTCCCCAAATACTTCGACGTATAATTAGGTTTTCTAAAATAACCTACTCAGTTCCCGCCTAGAACATAAGATATAATTTTAATCGCGTACGGAGTCGCAATTTCAAACATCAGTAAAGTATTTTACAATATTCTTAACTTCACTTCTAATTATCTTTGTTTGAAAGTAAATTAAGGTGCTTCTACTTTAATGAAGATGCTAACATTTTTCACGGAGCATATTTAATTTAAAACATGAAACGTCGAACGTATTAAACTAATCCAACTACAATTTGCATAAAATTTCAAACATTACATTTTCTAAAGTTAATAATATTCTGCTGATAAAGATTACTTCAAATGCGGTGATTGAAAAGATTTTAAAATGGACATTAAAAATGCATGAGGGTCTTTTAATACAGCTCATTCCTGAGCTTGTAGAAAATGCTAAGAATGTTACAGAAAATGTTGCTTAATTTTAAGCAATTTTCCTCTTTGCGGAGAATAATTAGTTACTATATTAAAGACTTAAAAAAATTCAATTTCAAAAAATTATTATGTTCGGAGAATATTTTATACGTAATTATTCTCACTCCGTAACAGAAATAATTATTTAAATCTATCTATCTATCCATCTATATCTATCTATCTCTCTCTTTATATATATATCTGAGTATATACACGTGTATATATATACATATATATATAATAGATATGTTTTTTAAATTTATGTATTTGCTCTTTTTAATTGCTTTCTATATATATTTTTTACTATTTCCATATGTAATATAATTCCTAGTTCGTCATATTTTTCTGTTTGCAAACTGTTTGACTAATGTCCAAATTTTAGACTTAATATTGATATTTAAACTTTTACTCTTCATTAAATTTCTTTTACTATTACGTTTTAATTTTCTGCTAAAAGATAAAGTTTAGAATTCTATAAAGCAAGCTGAATCCTACATCACCGTTCTAAATCAGTGATAGCTTTATAAAACACAACTGTTTTGCATTTTGGTCTATTGACTTTTTCTTGATATATCTCTATCTTATATCCTTGATCTCTGTTACTTAGAGTTTCATCTCCTTCTGATTTATAGCATATTTAATATACTAAACCCTCATTCTTTTACATTATAATTTTACATGAATATGAATTGATTATTACTTTTTACGCATTATATTCATTTAGGAATTTTATTTCATTGTATTGTATTCTTTTCTAAATACAGTCGATTCTCTCTCTCTCTCGATAATTCGAAGTTGAAGGGACCAATGAAAAACTTCAAATTATCAAGAGGATTTGAAAAAAACTCCTAAAATACATGAAGTTTTTTCAAACACATTTGAATTTAAAACTATGTAATAAACATTTACGTATAAAACAACATTTATGTATTAAAACAATACATTGATAAATTAAAAGAATACATACTGTATATAATTAATTTTTTTGACGAAAAAAAATCTGTTATCTTTTTTTTGTTTTATGGTATTCAATCTAACTTTGTCAATAGATTTTTCTAGAATAAATAAAGCTTGAAAAAAGGTCCGCATCAACATGATTTGAAGGAAAAGGTTGCATGGTTGGTTTAGTGACACTTTAGCTTCTGTCAGAGTTATCGGAGTCATCTCCGATGGTTATAAAAAAGGCTACCTTACAGAGGAGAAGAACAGGACAATATAACACAAAACATATTAAGCTCCAACCGGTTTGCTACAGGACTCTACATGATAGTAAGTGTTTGAATTGTCGAGAGTTTTATTAGATCATTTTGAACTATCGCGTATAGTAGTCTGGTCGGCTTCAAAATATTGAGTGTACCAAAATGTATTGTTGTATTTCGAAATATCAAGAGTTTTTCTAGGGGCTGAGCATTTTCTTTGAATTAGCGAGAGGTTCGTATTATCGAAGGTTTGAATTAATGAGAGTTCACTGTATATTTACTGTACATTATCTATATATAGCCGATCTTTGATATTCTTCAAATTTACACACATTTGATTAACTTATCGTTCTATTTTTTTTTAATTTGAGAATTGTAATGTTTTACATTTTGGATATTTCAATATCACATCCTAGAGGGGACGTAGTTGATCAAATCAAATCAAATCAAATATGCGAGCTTAAACCAGTTTAAGCTCGCAAATTTGATTTTCACCCTTATATTTCTTTTAGATAAATCTTTTGTTTTGAGGTTTCACTCTTAATTTTTTGTTTTGTTTGTTTCGTTTTAATTTTCTACTTCCTTTCACTTCAAGTCACATTTTGTTACTTTAATACACTTTTGTTTGAATGATGAGTTTCTTGAAATATTTCAAATCAATCCCTATGGGATTTAATTTAAAGAACTAATAGCATTTTTTAAAATTAAATTAAACTCAAATTTGGATGTCAAACTTCCTCTTTTATGTACTTACTAGTCAAAACTATTTTCAAAACATCATTGGAGAATTGGATAATGTTTCAGTTATCACTTCATATAAATTAATATCTTGTACCCGCATTAAATGCTAATAAGATTGCTTATAAATTTTTATTTAATTAATGTTCATTTATATTTTTAAGTATAGGTTTCCTATAAAAGAAACATTTTCTAATTTACCCGTAAAAAATATCTTTTTCTATTTGAATTTGCTTACACATTCATAAGTAATTGCTTTCTGAAAGTGTGCGTTCAAAAATTTGAGGTTATTTGAATTGATTGACTGCTTATTGAGACGTCACACTTAGAAGTTTCACAAGGGCTATTGGTAATGAGTCTTTTAATTTTGAACCTTGGTCAAGCAAATATGAGGACACCTGGAAGATCATTTGTAGTAAACTTATCTTTAAAACGTAGTTTTTTCCTTTTAGTAATAAATAAATAGCAAATACAGTAAACTTATTTTCAAAATATATTTTAACTTGGTACTAAGGAATAGGATTCAAACGTGAAACACATTTTCAGATATAGAAATATAGAAATGTGTGTGTGATTCGAAGTCTCTCTCTTTCTATATACGAAAGTCATTCTGAAATTTTTGAGATATACCTAGGTTTTTAAAGTTATATTTACAAAATTTTAGGGGTGTTCAAAGTAGTCTCCTCCAGCATCAATGCACTTTTGTCGATGAATTTTCCCCATATTAAATGCCTCTAGCTATTCATTTCTTGGAATTGAGGAAAAAATGGATTTTTAGCCACATCAATCTCTTTTTCTGAATGAAAACGACGTCTACGTAGGTTCTTTTTTAGATTAAAAAATAACCAAAAGTCACACATAGCTAGATCCGGAGAATATGGTGAATGTGCTTCCACTTTAATTTGCTCTTGTTTAAGAAACTCAACTGTTATTATGACGATATGGGAAGATGCATTGCCATGGTGACGCATTAGTCCCATAACATTCACTTCTTGGAGAATCTCTGGAAGACATTTAGTTCTATACCAGTTGGCTGTCACTGATTTCTATCCTTCTACCTAGATGGCTTTGAATATACAATCCCGTACTTCTGAAAAAATAGCATACATTACTTTTTCATTGCCTGTTGTCTTTTCACCATTGTCGGCATGGGATCATCTTCAGACTCATAGATTGCTTTCTTGACGTGTTGGAACGTCAAAAAATTGTATGCTTCATTACCCGCAGGGCTGGATCTACGTATGGGTTTAATGGGCTGCGGCCCAGGGCCCCCCGGTTCTGGGGGCCCCTTCCCCATTGAAGATAACAAACAGAAAATGATCCTTACAATCAAAATAGTAATAAGCCAGTAAGAAACACACACATCAAAAATAAAATACCCGAAATACCATATTAAATTTATTTTTATTTTCGAGAGTAAGAGCAATTTACTTTTGTTCTTCCGCCCTACCACCGAATACGCGGAAATTAATAATTAATAGGCAGAGGCTCTATCATAGGACAACACCTACTAGTATCGAGCACTTATACAAACGTAGTGGCACTTTTTCTGTAGCCATTTATTTTTGTGCAATAATAATTCTAAGTTACAATAATATACTGATTTGGTGCTGTGTCCTGTGCATAATACTTGAAATTAAAAGATACTTAGGTACCTGTTTATTCAAGTTTCAAGTAAAGTACCAATACACATTTCTAAATTATTTAAGCAGGAAAATATTGAAATTATGATTAAATATTTTCTGTATTTTCACAATTTTTCAAAGATTGAAAACATCAGGATTTCCCCTAAATATGTATGTTGTATCGTGATGAGTAAAAAAATTACTCTTATTGTATTGTGATGAGTAAAAAAAAATTACTCTTATTGTATTGTGATGAGTAAAAAAATTACTCTTATTGTATTGTGATGAGTAAATTAAATACTTCTGCAGACTGGAAAAAATAACAATCCTTTTATGTAGATTATGGAGATTTCACGCGAATATTATGGATAAAAGTAAAGTGGTCTTGATTTTCGTAATAAATTGTTTTTTTTTTTAAGTATAGATAACAACAGCAAATAATGAATGACAACGAAAATCAGCATTTGTTTAAAGTGGGACAAATAAGTCTAAAGTTTATTTTTATAAAACCCCTTTAAACTTATGGGCCAATAAATAATAATAATCAGCGTTTTAGGTTTTAGCAAGTATAGACAATGTTTTTTTTTATTTTTTAAAATAAACGAGGTACTTTTTTTTAATTATCTCAGAAATATACTATATTGTTTTGTAAAAGTTGGTTAGAATATTTTTAGTTTATTAAGCGCAGTCGGTTGTGTTATCCTAATTTTATGACCTAAACTTTTAAATTTACTTTCAGGAAAATCAAGTCCTTAGTTAACAATATAAATATGTCTTGCAAAAAATATATAAGTAGAGCGGAAAAACGAAAATTACCGTTAAATCGAGAGAAAAAAAATTAAATGTGTCAAAATTTCAACTTTTTTTTACAATAGAACAAAGTAATAAGATATGTACATTACGCAAGATACGTAGATACATTAACAAGTGAAACAGTGGCGGAACGGAGAATATTAGGGCCCCCCTGCTAAGTCAGGTTTTGAGTTACAAACCGAATCTTACAAAGGATTAAAAACCATAACATAACATAGGCTTTGGGCTCCCTAGAACCTTGGGACCTCCCGCCATGCGGGGGTGTACGTTACCACACTGAAGTGAAAGGGAAATGATTTTAGCCAAAGAAAAACGAGAAACACCATCAAGCAAATATTAATGACGAAAGAATGCAAAATCTCGAAGACCAGCAACCTTCTGAAAAAATATATTGTTCAGCCAGAGGACATCAGTAATGCCCCGAACGAAAAGTGTTTAAAAATCTTGTCTTTGAGTTTAAAAAATACACTGATGTGGTTCGTGGTCTGAATCATTAAGTAGCAATTTTATTGATTATATCCTTTCAAATGAAAGTAGTTATTTTCAAAATAAATATCCAAACAATATATATTCTGTTCCGGTAAAAGAATACGAAGGACAAAAGAGATCATTTTTGAATAATGATTTCAATAAAAAACTTTAAAATGGTCAAGTGCTGGAAAGATCTTTTGGCTATGTTATTCATTTAGTATTGGTAGTGCTTTTTGTTTGACCCGCAAACTTTTTTCTAAAACAAATTCTCAATACACAACCGGCTTTTCTGATTGGAAACACGCAACAAGTTGTTCAGAAAATCATGAAAATTATATTGAACATAAAAATCCAATGTTAGTTTGGTTGCCACGAAAAAAAAATCTGTCTTATAAGGGGAGGGGATGACAAAGGAAATTTATTTGGGGACGAGACTTTGCGTTTTAGCAACAATGTATTAGAACAGTGGTCTTCAAACTTTTTCAACTCAAGGAACCCCTAGAACTTGAAGGAGCTTTTATGTTTTCGTAGAACCCCATTCCATACATATACGTCGAAGAATATGTCTCAAAGTAATATTTAGAGTAGATCAACATGTTACAGGAACTTCATGTAAAATCAATTAAAAAGGTATTTGCATTTATTATTTAAAAAATTCTAATCTAATGTTGTTAATATAATTTACTTTTTAATAATATTAATATATGATACAAGTGTCACCTACCCATGCATTATATATATTTAGTGCTTTCTTTTTTTCACACAAACTGTCGAAATCTAGGTTTGTTGAGATTAAGTACAATCGCATTACTTATTCTGAGTTTAATTTGCTTTTATAGCTTGCTTTTGTAGCCACTTATGTTGAGAAATATATTTCACTTAAACGCAATGTTCTGAACGGCATTAAAATGTTCATAGCTGTGTGAGAAATCCCGTGTATTTTGCATGAGAGAGAATTTGCAGCCTAAAATTTAGAAGCTGTTCTTGCTTAAATTTAGATTTTAACATCAACTCTCTGTAAATATGTTGTTCGTTTTCCTTCATTATAGGTGTTGTTTTCCACAAATGTACAAGACATTGCGCTAACTAACGAATATAAAATTATCTCGTGGAACCCGAGATAGTAAACAATAGAAAAGTCATAATCTAGTAGAAAGTGTATATATAAATGTTTTATTATTTTGCAATAAAAGTTTAAAAAGTGTTGCAAAATAAAGTTATATATAACTAAAATTTTAAGTTTTAGTTAATGGGAGGGAGGGGGTGATGAGTTTAGATACTTGTAACTTATAAACTGCAAAGAGAACGTGAATCCATTTTGCATACATATTTATTCCTTCTAGATTTTTTACTGTGACTCGTTGAACCCATGAGTATGCCTTATGGAACCCCAGGGTTCCATGGAACACAGTTTGAAGACCACAGTTTTAGAATGTTCAACTCTCAATGAAATAGCGCCGAATGGACAGTCAATTTGGAGAAAATAGCCAGCAAAATTCATACTTAGCTTTCATACAATTAAGTTTTAATCAGCTCTAGCAATGCAGTGGCATTGGTGATAGTGCACCTGCATTTCTCGCGATCGGTTAGGGTTCGAGTCGCTCGGTAGACTTGCTTTTTCAATCCATTTAATTAATTTTACAATTAAATAATTTTTCTTATCAAATATTTCATATAATTATAAAATTATTTCAATAATAAAATATCATAAGCAATTGTACATATTATAAATTTTTTTATCTAATTATAAAACTATTTGTAGTTATTTTACTTTTTAAAATACTAAATAACTATATAAAATATCATTTAATATAATACATTTTTGTAATAAATATTATTTATTGATAATGTTATAATAATCAATATTATAATATAGTTATTAAATATAATATAAATATTTATATAATTATATAATTGTTTTAGTTTTTAAAATATAAAATAATTACATAAAATATTTAATAAGCTTTTTTAAATAAATTTATTTAAATGTAAAAATAATTAAATGAATTAAAAAAAATTGCGTGACTCGAACTCTGACAGACTGCGCGGAATGCGGATACATTACCACCTACACCACTGCATCGCAGGAGCCGAATAAAACTTAATTATATAAAAGCTAAGTATGAATTTCGAAAGCTATTTCCTCAGAACTGACTGTCTTTTCGGCGCTATTATATTGAGAGTTGAACACCCTATTATTACACAAATCTCGTCACCAAATGAATTTCCTTAGTCCTCCCTTTGTTAGATAAACAGTTACAGGAGCAACTAAGAAAAGATACAGAATATTACCACAATGTCTTCAAACGTGTTATTGCGGTAGTACAGTATTTGGCTATAAGAGGTTTAGCATTTAGAGGTACCAAGGAAGTTTTTGGTTCTCCTCATAATGGTAATTTTATGGGTGCCCTGGAACTGCTAGGAGAGAGTTCGACCCATTCATTCGTGAACATATTGAACAGCGAGAATTCGAACAAAATCGTTAATATCGTACATATCAAAAACGAAATATAAGCAAATAATCGAGATCATGGGCAAGCAAATCATTAAAACAATTATAACTCAACTAAATAACGATGATACAATGTACCATTCAATTGTGATGGATTCAACACCAGATTTGTCCCATAATGACCAACTTGCTATTGTACTACGATATTGTTTTCGGGAAAAAGTGCATGGAAAATGTGTCTCATTAATTAAGATTAGTAGTCACACACTGGATTTTTCTTATTTTAATTCTCTACAAGAATTTTTAGAAACAAATGAACTGCTATTGGATAGTTGTAGGGGACAGTCATTTGACATATAATGGTGTGCAAGTTCTTCTAAAAGAAAAAAAAGTATATCGCTAATTATGTGCCGTGTGCTGCATATTCTCTTAGTCTGGTTGGTGTAGAACATAGGTTCCCAGCCTTTTTTGAACTGGCGCCGCGTTTTGTAGTAAATATTTCGATACCGCCCAATTTTCTAGTGAATATTTCAATACCCCCCCTCCTACTCTAGAGAAATAAGAGTGTACATAATACATGGTGAAAACAAGAGTTGTTTTAAAAAATATCCTATTACTAAAAGAATATATTTTTTAATATTATTTTTTTTCTAAAGCCCCAATTTTTTTACTTGCGAATCTAAAATATATATTGCCACAAATATATTTAAATGTGTAGTATTATATATTTTAATCATGGTAGGATATTGTTCGAATTGAAACGCTATTGAATTTCTTCTTCATTTAAAAGAGTGGAACAAAAGTTTTATCTTACCTGTTATAAAGACTGAGGTTTTGATGATACGAAGTAATTCATAATAAACTATTGCTTTGAAAATAAATATAAATTGACAGTTTCAGCCTTTAAAGAATCACGTTAATTCCTGGTTAACGTATTTAATTATGTTTCTTGGATAATATACGTAATGAAATGCAGTTGACGAAACATGTTTCCTACTGCTCACAGACCAAGATAACAGGTGCGCTACAGAAATTAAAATGAGCTATATCATTCAATTACTGTACGTCTGAATGTAATGTAATTTTAGAGTTTTTCATCCACTCCCGAATTACCGAAATATGTGAATTTCCATGCATATGATATAGAAATGATTTAAATGCATACAACCAACATAAGGTAAACATGATTAAAGTTTGCTTTTGTAAGTACATAATAAGCGTAATTTTTTTAGTCTTTTTTGGTTAAGCTCCTCCGTGCCATCTCAACGCCCCCCTGAAAGCCTCAAACGCCCACAAGGGGGCGTTATCACCCACGTTGAGAACCTATGGTGTAGAATCAGCTAAGGTTGCAGCTAAGATCGTTCGTGAACTTCTTTGGTTTAGTGCATATGTTTTTTTTTTCTGCTTTGACCCGTGTGGGAACTTCTAAATCGTGAAATTAAACTCAAATTTATCTTAAAAGCTCAAGTCAGACCAGATGGTCTTGTCACTACAATACTGTTGAAGCCTTGAAAGATAATTATGATAATAACATGAATATTCTTAAAGCATTTAGTGACAACGAAAATGAGAAAATTGATTTTCGAAAAGTGTCAGTAAATTTATTTAATAAATTAATAAAACTCAAAGCAGCCATTTTAATGAAATTTTAGGAAGAAATTTTAGAAATATTTAATCCAGTTAATAAAAAAATTACAGACTCCTGGTTTGGACATCTGTGAAGGAAATAAATTAATTATGTCATTAAAAACGTTTATAAGCAATGTACATGAATCAGATAAAAAACTAAAGGAGTATCAAGATGCAGCCAAAAAAAAAATTATGTCCTTGTGTAGAAACAGAAAATAGTGATGTGAACAAGAGACGGTTTTTTTCAAAATTTGCATATAAATCGACAGAAAAAGCTAAGTATGGGACAGAAAAATTTAAAAGGGACACGCTTATTGTTGCGTTAGCTAAGCTTGATTTAAATAGAAGTCAAGTATATGCAAAATATAATAAGAAATTAAAATTTCTGATGGATTTATAAGATCAAAGAAAGAAGAACGTCGAACTGGAGAGTATACTCCCTATTCAGATCACGTAAGCCAACGTTTAGTAAATGAGGGTGTTCAATCCAAAACTTATCTAAAACAAATTGAGCTATCCTATACTTGTGTACTGATATGTTCAACTTAATTTTTGAAAGAAACTTGTTGACGTTTTTCCAAATTTGTACCATTTTAAAGATTTTTATAACGCTCTCTATTATTAGTGATGTGGAGCGAGCATTCTCTGAAGTGCCCTATGTAGAAAACAAATTAAAAAGGGGTTTTTTTTTTGTAAATTATGTTATTGTTTATAACGTATTTCAATTGTTTGAAACCAAAAAACACCTTAAGTTTCGTATATTTTAAATTTTTCCGCCACAAAACTTTTTTTTAGGAAAGTGGCAAAATTTTTAATTATTTAGGGGCCCCTCATATCGTTAGCCCAGGGCCCCCAAAGGTCACGGTCCGGCCCTGATTACCCGTTATAATTTTAGAAATGAAGCGGTGAACACCAACATGTAGCAATTTAAGGGCTTCTTTACTGATTCTGGCACGCTCCTCTTTTTGCTGCTCAGTTAGATTACGGGGAATCCAAAGGCAAATACTTTTTTCATATGTAATTATTCAAGAATAATTTTGCGTATGACTGCGGATTCAATGTTAAGTTCCTTCTGTATCATTTAATAAGTACAGCGATTATATATCATCCATTAACATTTTTCGTATGCCAGACACATTATTTGGGATAGCAAAATTTGTGACCCAATATTCAATCATAATTTCCATCGCCCCCCCCCTTCCTCTGTACAATAGCAATGTATTGAATTCCATAATTCTTTACTTTGACGCTAAATCCTCAATACGACTTATACCTCTTAAGTGCGTATATAAACATCTCACTGAGCCATTGCGTTAACTGCCCCGGAAGTAAATATACGTCTTTCCGAAGTACGACCTTCTCTGTGAACTGCCATCCATAAAATTATTCCAACGGTTTTGGAATGCAATAAAATGATTTTGACAGTGTTTGCGAAGGATTTGCTTATTTCAGAGGATTTGCTTATTTATTCTATTTCTACCTCCCAATACACCACATACGCTCGTCTACATGTTAAACAATGGCTTTGGGAGTGAATCGAGTAATTTTTAATCTGCATTAAGGGAGGAATTGTAAACCATACAAATTATAAAGATAAGTGTTATTTTTTGTATATAATTATATATTTGACAAGGCCATGGGGTCACTGGTAATTAATATAAAATTGTTCTTAACTTAGTATTGTTAAATTAATTATAAAATACATTGCACAGTATTGATATACTTATATGTGTACAATATAAGTGTAAATGTGTATTTGATTTTTTATTATGTCAGAATATATTTTGTTTGTTTACTTTCAGATGTTAATAATTTTTTAGTGGGTAGCCTAGTAGTTAGAGCATCGGACTTCAGACCGGAGGGCTTGGGTTCGATGCCCTATGCCACTAAATAACACCGAGTATAGACGGAGTACGTGCTCGTTAAATCAGTAGGTCCGAAAGTCTTCTGGGCGGTCGCAGCAGAAACCACGAGTGCAGGGGGTGGAGAATATTTCCCTCCCCTTCAGTTCCATGCCAAAATTGGGGAGGTGGAGATAGGGGTGTCGTCATCTATCGTTAGAAGTCCAACCTATCTCACAGGCAATGGCAACTTTCATTCCTTCCCCTGCGGGAAGGACACGACAACAACAATTTTTTAAACAATCTTTTGTATTCGACTTTTTAATATGCTCGCGCGCCCTTGGTAGGGTTATCACGCCCCCTAGGGGCCCCACCCCACAGTTTGAGAAACACTGAGTTACATTTATAAATATGGTAAATATAAATCGTGAGTTTTTCTTTTGTGCTGTTCCTTCAAACAAAAGGTTTAAAATTCTCAATGTTAAAATGAGAAATTATTAAAAGAAATAATTTATCAAAAATTCTAGCGTAGTGGCACGAGCTTTTTAGAAAACAAATAAAAAACATAAAGGCAATGAAATGAGTACTTTTTAAGGAATCATTTGTTTGATAATGGGCAGCATTTTGTTAAGAAAAAAGTGTTAAGAAGAACTAATGTTCCAAAAAGTAAACAACCTTAAGAGCATTTAATTAAATTGTTAAATATAATTATGACGAATTTTAAAAACGTACTGAGGAAATTTTGATTTGAAGCACCTCAGAATCAAATTAAATCCAACTTAAAGAAATGCAGTTTAGGTAATTCATTAATACATTTCTCAAATATGCTTGAAAACTAAAGCCATTGTTAATTAATTAAGTTTTTTTCTTCAATTTCATATGTTTGTTTGAATATTTAATGATGTTTTCTCTCCTTCTTACGTAAGAAAAAAAATAACATTTCTGTTTCAAAGTTCATTTTATTTCTAATTTAAAGATATTGAATTAATTTTATGTTTAAGATGAAAGCTCTTCTAATTTGAAAGTAAAGCTTTCAAAATAAAAAAATTATTTTTATTGATGTAAAAAATATGGGAATGCTATTAAATTTGTTGAAAATTTGTGTTAAATTTGTTGTAAACAGACTATTTAGGATGAAAATAAATTACTTTTATTAAAAATTATTTTAACAATGTATGTGCGAAAAATAAGTTCATTTATTGTATTTTCTACCATTGTTACTAAATTTAAAGAAAGGATAATCATTTCTTTATAATATCAGAGACTCGCTTAATCCAGAAACAGGAAGGAAGATAGACTACTTCTCTCCAACATCCTCTTTCTTATGCATGTTTATACTTAGAAGATTTGTTAGTTTTCTCTTAAGTACAATTATTAAATTACAATACGTATTCTTGATAATATATAGAGCTAGTTGCATCCATTTAAAAACAAGAAAAGGAAAAACCTTATCAGTATCAATAACAAAGAAACTGGGATTTCATTTCTTTCGCGCATCCAAGTTTACGGACCTCTCTTGAAAAATTTCCAGAGACGCAGATATTTAAGGTATGATTATCCTCTATAAAATGATGAAATCACTCTATAATAATGAAAGCATGTATAATATGTTACAAAACATTTACTTATATATGTTCAAAAAGGTTTTTTAAAAAAAGACTTGATTCAGACATAGTTATTAACAAGAATAAAATATTATTGCAATATTTTAAAAATAGCTCTAAATTAAGTGTTGCAAATTGGTCAAATTGTCACGGGTTTATTCGGAATTTTCCAACTAACAAATAAACCTTCAAATTAGATTAGGTATAGGGAGGGAGAGGTTAGAATGCTAGGGCTAGCTGTATTTGATTAAACGTGAAGGGAGGTGTG